>JAFVLL020012547.1:209924-214227 GCA_021397915.2 Tor tambroides | reverse complement strand
AACAACCTGTGCAGCTCTGGTGAACTCCATGCCCAGGAGGATTAAGGCAGTGCTAGATAACAATGGTACCCCTACAAAATATTGACACTTTGGACCCAGTTTTGACATGTTCACTTAGGGTGAACTCATGTGTACTCATGTTACTATATATATATATATATATATACATATATATATAGGTAATGGTAAATGTAATTTTTGTTTTATTTTTAATAAGAAGGTAAACAGCAATTAGCCTTTAGCCTTTTTTTTGTCTTTATTTGCCAGTGTACAAGATAGTGTTTTTCCACTATGCTGTTAGACTTTAGCCTACTGCATCATAATATTTGATTTTGTTCCAAATAATTTTTTTTACATTCAGTCGGTTGCAGAATCTCTATTTTGAACACTTTTAACAGTCATTTTGTCTTTTAGTTCTGTTGGTCAAAAGTAACATGATCACCATTGTAATATATCTGCAACACAATTCAGTTAATTTGAATAGCATTTTTGGCAAGAGTCACAGTAAGTTTTTGGCTTCAGTTGTTTTGGTTTTAGTTATGGGCCCCTCTTTTGCCTGTGTGGCAGAGGTTATACTAAACAGATGGTACACCAATTACGGCTGTCCTTTCCTGAAAACATTTTGTGCATCGGGTAAATTATCAGTGACTCAGTCAATAAGTCAATAAGAGGATACAATGGCAATCTCCTGCTAATTCCAAAGCCAAAACTACAGGAAAGGGCACACCATTGTTCTTTTCTCCTTAGTCCAGAAGCTCAAATCAGTGTAAAAGAGCTCAACGGCAGGGTCTTTGTGTGTAAGGTATAGAGAGGAGTCGGATAAATCCCCCTGGGGGGCTTCAGCCTGGGATTACAAAAATCTGCAAGGAGCTGTTGTTCCCAGAGATTATTCGCAGCCTGTCCTTGTAACCACAACACTTGCTTAGAGAGAAGCTGCCCAGAGTCAGTGAACGATTGATTCTTAGGTTTGTCTCATCTGTAGTCCTGCTTTGAGTATGGCCTTGATCTCCCCTAACCTTTTTATTTCATGAAAAACCAAGAAAATTAACATAATACATGTTCAATATATTTATAATTCAATGTCAGTCTATGGTATTTTTTTCAGCTGTTCTATCATCCACCTGCTGAAAATAAATCCTCTACAAACTGTATGACTTGAGGTATCATTGATAGTAGGACAAACAGTTACACATCAGACCTCAAGTATTACAGTAACAATAATAATAGTGTTGCAAGAACTATAAAAAAGACATTTTTAAACCTCTTGTCTCAGATGTTTTTGTTTGGGAAGCATTTTTACAGCCCCTTGAATGTTTGACTGAGTGCATGCAACAAAATGTATGACATGACTATGATAGTTTAATATTCATTATTTAAGCTGCTTAGGACATCTTTTGAGATATTTATTGTGTATTAAGAACACGTCCACTTCCTCTCGTGCCTTTTTATAGTATCATTTATAACCACTAGATGGCAGTCAGTGAAAGAGAAAATCAAGCGTCACTAACAAAGTCGGCCAGTGAATGATTAAGAAGTGTGGGTGAATACGATTTTCATCACTGTTCTATATATATATATATATATATATACAGCGCATCCAGTGCATCATGATTTCCAGATGGTTGTGATATATTCACTCTGCAGTAACTAGAGTCATTTAAACTAGAATAAAAATAGGAAGAATATTAAGAAAAACAACAAATATTAATACTGTAATATTTCACTGTAAAATAAAAAATAGCATTTTTAACAATAATAATAATTCACAGTACAGCTTCTTAATTTTCAGGTAAACCATCTAGCTTTTTTGGTGAAAAATTGCAGGGACTCTTAAAGCTTCTCTTATGTCTTATTTAGCTTAGTTACATCTTCATGATACTAAATACTAAATATTATTGTTATTTTTACTTTTACTTTTGTTTAGGCTTATGTTTTAGTTTATGATAATAACTATATGGATATCAAGTGCACCTATCAAGCAACTCCCATTCAGATAAATAGGAATGCTAATAGATTAGTTTTTTCAGGTATTATAGATCTCCTTGGTGCATTAAGGGGCATTTTATTAAGTAGTTACAGATAATGTTTTTCCTATATCATGATGTATATCCGACTGTAACAGATTATCAAACATGAAAAAAATGTAGGATGGGGACTAGTTCACTGAATAGTTCACCCAATATTAAAATTAGCTGAAAATGTACTCACCCTCAGGCTATTCAATATGTAGATGAGTTTGTTTCTTCGTTGGAACAGATGTGGAGAAATGTAGCATTATATCACTTGCTCACCAGTGGATCCTCTGCAGTGAAAGGGTGCCGTCAGAATGAGAGTCCAAACAGCTGATAAAAACATCACAATAATCCACAAGTAATCCACATGACTCCAGTCCATCAATGAACATCTTATAAGAAAAGAGAAAAGTTGTGTGTATATAAGAAGCAAAATTACATTTTTATCAGCTGTTAGGACTCTCATTCTGATGGCACCCATTCATTGCAGAGCATCCATTGGTGAGCAAGTGATGTAATGCTAAATTTATCCAAATCTGTTCAAATGAATAAACAAACTCCTCTACATATTGGATGGCCTGAGGGTGAGTATTTGCATTTTCACCAAATGTTCGTTTTTGGATGAACTATTGCTTTAAGTCCTGCATTTGTCAAAATTAAAAAACAAACAAAAAAAAACAAAACAATGTGCATTGAAAAACATGCACATTGTTCACAATAAGATTTTATAATATGCATTGAAAATAGGGTGAATATTAATTTCATGCCAGCTGAAAAAACTTTTTTTTATTTTTATTTTTATTTTTTTGGTGCTTTGTAGTGCAATAATACTATGGACACATTGGTACAACTGTGTTGTATAGACAAAGTGAAAGTGAGTAGGTGGTTAAGAAGAAAATAAGGGTAATGTGTTTACTATGTGGCATGCTATCTAGTGTCATGAATCCGGTCCGTGCCCTTCCGTCCAGTTGCCACCAGAGGTCGCTCTTCTACTATATTGACTCTCACACCACACAGACTGTTACACATCACCCTGGATTACATTTCCCATGTTCCATTGCACGGATTGGATTCACCTGCACTCAATTACACACACACCTTAAATAGGAAGCTCCCACCTCCATTCAGTGCCGAGTATTGTTTGCACTTATCGCTAAGCTAGTGATAGCAACGCTATGGAGCCTATTCCAGAGTCTAGTCTAGTCTAGTCTTGTTCTTAGTCTGTTCATTCATGTCTCGATCCTTGTCTGGTTTATCTCATCTCGTCTGTCAGCAGCCTGCCCTGGATTTATCGTCTGTTTTGGATTTACCCTTGTCTTACCGTTTCGGACTCTGTTTGCCCCTGCCTGGACTATTGCTTGTGTACTGGATTATCTCTCTTTGGGTCACCCCATGGATCATGTTCGCCGTCGATTGACACATGCCTGTTTACTTGAGTATTCTTCTGGCTTGCCCTCTATATACTTGTTTGCCATTTGTTTGACCCTGCCTGTGTTTTGACTATGTTTATTAATAAATGCTCGCAAATGGATCCGCACGCCTCTCACCTCGTTGGTTCCGTTACAGAATACTCGGCCTCACAAGGATCCAGCAGCTTTTCTGAGGAACATTGGCCAGGTATGGACACTACAAGAATTTTACTAGCCATTAAACAGGGCATGCGAACGCTGGAAAACTATGTTTGCGAGTTTTTAGCCATCGCCAACTATTCAGATTTACCGGACATTATTTTGATTGAGATTTTCTACGATGGGTTAAATAAGCCTTTACAGTCTGAAGGGTCCGCGTTCATCATTCGTGCAGTTTAAGGATTATGCTTTGTTGACTGTTGGCTCTTTGTTTACTGTGGGTGTCGTGGAGGAGGAACGCGATGCCGCGTCTGTGACTGAAATGGCGGCCGTAGCAGAGCCCGTTCACAAAATGGCGGCCACAACGATGCTCCGTCATGTCACATCTGCCATTCCTGAGTCAGGTCACGTCACCGCTAATCTTCAAGAGTCAAGTCATGTCACCAATGATCTTCATGAGCTAAGTCAAGTCACAGTTGATTGTCATGAATCAAGTCAAGTCACAGTCGATTGTCCAGAGTCTCGTCACGTCTCAGCTGAACTTCCAGAATCTCGTCACATCTCAGCTGAACTTCCAGAGTCTCGTCACGTATCAGCTGATTGTCCAGAGTCTCGTCACGTATCAGCTGATCGTCCACAGTCACGCCACGTCTCAGCTGATTGTCCAGAATCTCGTCACGTCTCAGCTGATCGTCCACAGTCACGTCACGTCTCAGCTGACTG
>JAFVLL020012547.1:119924-204924 GCA_021397915.2 Tor tambroides | reverse complement strand
TTTAGGTATTACACTGTCATGGTAAAGAACAGGAATTGGATTGAACTTTACACTGAAAAGGTTAGTAAGTATTTATTTTTTTTACCCCACACTTAAGTCATGTTAACATTCATGTTGTTTACATTGTGTGACTATTAAAACAGTTTCTATTTTATGGGTTATGGTTTGGTCGCATTCAGTTCCACTTGCAAGTGCTTCACTGCAACCCAGATTTTTGGAAGAAAGGAAAGTACTGTTTATTGAGCTTCCTTTAAAATTAAATCAAACCAATTTATCACAGAGGCTCTAGAGATGCAGCATACACTACTTAAAAATTTTCACTTAAATTTGACATTGCCTGTTGCAGTCCAACATGTGCTAGGCTAGGGTGTTTCGTACTCTCTAGCTCCCTATGACGTGAATAAGTATCGTGAACATGAATTCGGCACTAGCAAGGGTCTTGATCTTTAAACATCCCAGTATCCCTAAATTGGTCTGTATAACAACGAGAAATCCAATGACCTAAATGCAGTAGTTGCTGTGCATCATAAGGCCTTTAGGATGATGATGTCTGCTGTCATGATGTTGATGAACTGCTGTCAGGAGCTCCTGCGCCAGGGCTCCAGGGTTCTGTGGAATCCGGGTGAGCTGACACCGAATCCACCGTTGATATAAGAGCCTGATCAAAGCCGCCCTGTTTCGCCTGACCGATTTTCACAGGATTACGGATTAGGGAGACAGGAAGCAGCGAGAGAGGCGCAGAGACAGACAGAAAGAGAGAGGGGGAAGATGGAGAATGAGAGAGACAGACAAACAGAGGGCTAGAGACTGCTATAATTATGTGGAATCACATACTCAATGCAGAATTGCTTAGTACAACAATGGTGAAATGTGTTAAACCCCAAGACTGAAACTGTAAGATCAGAAACAACCAATTTTTTATGAAATTTATAATAGTGTACTATTTGTCAATGGTGCAATTTTTATTGGTTAAAGATCATTAATTTCTCAATACAACCTATGTTTTGGCTGAATAGGGCCTGAACAGAAAATAGGGCATGAATTTCTGCAAACATTATTTTAACAAGTATTTTTTTTTTTACAAACCAGTGTCAGTGAAAGGAGGTGCTTAGCCTTCAGAAAATGCTGGTCATTAACCTCAGGAGGTCAAACCAAACTTTCGGTTTGAGAGCTGTTTTTTTTTCTATTCATTTTATGAGGTTTGCAAATTTTGTACGTTTTTACCAAAATGTACAAATAAAACCCTGATGTCTATTTTTTATTATATTATTCTAGCAGCAAGCATTAAATAAACATAAAAATTAAATAGTTAAAATAACTCCATTAATTAATAAATATAAACATCCAAATAAATAAAAATATTAAGATGGGTTATGCAAAAGAAGTTGCAAGTAAGTTAGCCTAAATGAAGGTATTAATCAGTCGCTGCCTAGTTTGAGGCCGAACATATCTGTTAAACATATCTTTAAAAAGTGCCTCTAATGCCATATTTGTAGAATATTTTTCAATGTCATTCTTTGCTTGCTATGATCTGATAAGACACACATAAGCCTGAGGTCATGTCTTGCATCTGTGACATCTATTTCCTCTGAAACCCTTGCAGGGAGGCCATGTATCCGTCATGCACACAGCACAACCACAGGTTCATTAGGGTTGTGCGGCTGTAAAGCGTTGAAAGCTTGTAACTATTAAACATGGTGGAAGCAACTGAACACATGGGTCTTGAATAGCTCTAATTAAATAAACTGCTGAACCAATCGGAATTGAACCTTTAGTAATATCCGTGCAAAGGCAGTTATTGTGAATTGCATCCTAGCGTGCATGAGCAGATTAGGCATGCAGTTTCTATTTATATGTGACTGAAGAAAACAAAATATATGAAAATGTGGCCCACATGAATATTTATGCATTGTGAGATCAGATTAAATGCTGTATTCAAAACACTTACATTATGCATAAACTCATGTTACCTGCTATTTCATGGAGATGCCAGGGCCAATCTGACACTGTTGTGTGACATGATAGTTTGCATTGCATTTTTTCAAGTTCCAGACTTTTCCTTTGCCTGCATGGACAGACTGCACATACATCACTCCTCCCACAGGAGAGCTGTTTATAGAAATGTACCATCACATCTCACCCAGAATACAAGTAAGCATGCCCAACAACATGTATGTGGCTTACTACAAAACATTACAGCTCTCTATTCTTACCTCATAGGGCACATAAAATCCATTCACACTAGGCTAATTTAAGAGGCCCTGTGGTGAGATCATTATGGTTGCACAGATGTAATTTTAATCCCACACAAGTTGAACATAAGATGTTCATGTGCATGCAAAATTCCACACCAATCCCGACCAAAACCTTGTTTACCACATATCCTAAATGTTTTAGTAACTGTTATAACACTCTTATAACACTGATGTCTTTCTGGGCCAGATTTACTAACAGCTTGCGCCAGCACAAACCGTCTTTTGGCATTAAAATAGTACTGTCAGGATTTACTAAAGATGCGCAGTGTAGAAGTGCTGAAAAGGCGTGGACAGTTATTTTTGCGCCTGACCTTACTGAATATGGATTTGTAGGAGTTTCCCTTTCAGATGCAAAATTTATGGGAGGAGAATATTAAAATGAATCACACAACACGATTTACTAACGTTTACGCTCGTCAAATTACTGGTATTTGCGCAATTGTTTAATGCCTCAAAAAAGCATGTCTTAAAGTAGGCACTAATTTGCGCTGCTCTTGGTAAATTGTGCTGGTCATTATGGAAATGATCTGGATGCATCTGTGTTCTTAGATGTGCGCATTGTCAATAAATCACACGCAGAATTTTCCCCTCCCATCAGCACATTTATGGAATTGTGCTCTAATGCTAATTTGCCCTGTTTAGTAAATCTGGCCCAAAATGTTTACGTTGCACCTGATAGACTTTGTAATTTCCGATATCTGCACCTCTGTGTTTCAAGCGTTGATATTGACGCATTGACACATTGATGTTGATATTTTAAAATTAACTATATTTATAATCAACATTTCTCTCGTTTCATTTCAATTTTTACAATTTTTTTGGCAATGTGATTGCATTTTGCACAAAGAATACATGCAAAGCCTTAGAATTTGGCCAAAATTAGGTAATCGGGGGAGGATGAAAGGTAGGAGGCAGGAGAACTGACAAAAAAAGTTTTATGTACTGTATGTTTATATTTAAAAATTTAATGCAAATTGGTCTCAGTGATATTTCATATTTTTATTTCCTGTTTCCTTCTAGTGAATTATCCATTGAAATCACTTTGCTGTCGTCTGGAATAATGTCTATTTTTCCATGTTGTGTAATGTAACAGGGCAGCGGCACAATCTGATAGGATAAGGTGTGAGAGTTTGTTCATCAATCATCCACTGATGCTCACACATGACCATAGACCACAGGTCGGTCCCTGCCACAGATACCTACAAAAGAGACTAGGACCACCATGTAGGTAGAGAACATACGAGAATTGTTGCATGCGCACCCAATTGTAACTTGTTGGATTGTATACTGTATACTGAAAAAAGCTTGTCACTGGGGCAGTACCTTTTACGGGTACAAAGATGACCCATTAAGGGTACTGCCCCAGTGACAAGCTGTTGGAGCCCTAAAGGTACAATTTTTGCACTTTTTTTCTGAGAGTGTGTGAGCTTGGTAAAATCTTCTGTGAGAGACCAAACAGGTCTTTGGTGGAGTCTAAGATTCGTCTTGAAGGCAGATAATCAATTGTCACTTAACAAGTCACACTAAGCCTACTGATTTCTCCTTACGCCAAATGAAATCTTTAGACTACAGAAATTTCCCAAAAACTTACAATGCCTAATCCTAAATGTACTTCAAAAGACAAGAACGGGTTGCACCTTGCTGTTCCCTACCTCTCCCTGAAAGTCTAGTGCAACAAAACATGTACACGTTAGTGTTTGCAAAGTGTTGTTTGGGATGCAAGGCGCAAACGCACTGGATGTGGTACTCAGCTGCCTGGGGTGAGGCAGAATCTTGTTGCCTCAACAGGGGGCGGGAGGTGAAGGGTGGGAGGGGAGCATGCTCCAATCACCCACGAGCCACTGCTGGATATTTTATTTGTCAGCACATCTATCTGTACAAGCAGGGGACCAATGGCTGCAGAGGAAGTGGTCCTTCTGTCACAGAAACAGTTGGCACAGAAGCAACATATTACAGCATTATCCAACCCCCTCCTGGTCCCTTGCCGTCATCTCCTCCCTCTCCTTCAACTCCTCTATCTCTCATTCTGTATCGTTTTCCTGCAAGCTCTTTCAGCCATCAACGAAATCGCAACCAACCCTGCTGAGGACCGACTCTTGCAGCTGGCAATGCAAATCAGCGGGGCTGCGGAACATCTGCCGTATCTTGCAGTCACACAGATCACCCTCCGTTTTCTCTATTCATACCCGTCATTATTTGCGATACGCCTTGCATTTTCTCTTCCAGAGATCTCTCGGCACCTCATTCTGCTTTCTCTTTTTCCTCAGGATTTAAACCTACTAGCTGTTTTCCCCTCTCTTCCCCTCTATCCCCACTGACTCCTCCCTCCGTTGCTCTCATACTCTCTCACTCACTCACGAACACACTTGAACACAAGCACACATACATGCACGCACACACACACACCCTCCTCCCCCATCGCTGCAGTGTCTCTTAACTGCCTTGAAGCAGAGAGGGGAAATAGCACACCGACAATTATAAGAGGAGGAGAGAGCACGACACAACGAAAGAGTGCCAGTGAGTGAGTGCATGTGTGAGAGGAGATTCAGGCGGCTCTGAGGATGTTGGCGATTCAGGACTAAGGGGACGGATCACGCACTCCCTCTGCCTCCCAAGCGAATGTTTGTCTGCAGTGTTGCTGGTGAATGGACGGCAAGCGGTGAAACGGTGAGGAAGCCTTTTCTTTTTTTTCAGTCTTCTTTCCACACACCCTTATTCCTGTTGTTACACCAAGGGTAGCTTCTCTGGTAGTGTCCTTGGGTTTGTTTTTGGCTCGGGAAGGTGAACATGAGCGTGTTTAGCACCTCAGATAGCAGAATGGTATTTTCTCCATCTCGGTGAGGTGATGCTCAGGGATGATGCTAAAGCAGCCCTCCTGAGCCCTGGATTGGCTAACGAGTGTATGATCGAGGACTAAACATCTTTGATGTCTTGCCCATGTATTGTACCTAGTGATGCGGCTTGTGCAATGTTAAACTCACATATTATTGAATCTCAAACGGGGCAGTACACTAGGTATAGTGTGTTCATGCCACGCTCTGCTGGCTGGGGAATATAGAAGGAGCTGAATAAGGTGCACACCCCATGGAGAGACAGGGCTGCTGTTTCTGCTGTCAAGCCCCGTGTCGATATTCTCCTTTCGGCCATACTCCTGCTGATCTTTGACTCCCACTGCTCCACGTTAGCCAATGATGCATTCGCTCCCCATCGATCGTGTCGATGTGTGTGCCAGAGCTGAGTTTGTGGTCCCCCCAAAGGCAGGCCCCCTTCCTTTCCCTTATCCAGTATGTGTCATTTGAAGAATTTTTGCCCTAACTAAAATTCCAAGGATTGTTATTAGGGCAACGAGGGCGGCGTAGCCTGGTGACATGGTTGTGCGTGCATGTGTGTGAGGGAACCTGCACAGGGAGGGGTTAGGTGGCTGGAGTGGGGGGTATAATGGTGGAGAGATAGTAGGGGCAGAGGGGCGGAGGTTGATGCGGTACACAGAACGAAAGGAGAGAGAAAGATAAAATATATCCTGCGTGAACCCGCCACAAGCAAAGGAATGGATGCACGGGAAGGCCCACGGACCCATTACAAATGAAATCTCATTAAAGTCTCAATTGTTTCTGCTAGATGATTAAAGGGAATGCAAATTGCCTCTCTTGAGTAAAGAGAGTTTGCTTCTCTAGAGTAAAAGACTCCGATAATCCTGCGCTTATACCCTATCAAGTTTCTCAGCAGTTTTGATTTGCCTAAATGCTAAAGTAAGAAGTTTCACTATGAACTCAATAATTTATCGTCACATTCTTCTAATACCAAATAATTTGAGATACGCTGTCCACATTGATATACTTACATTTATTCTACCTTAACAATAGTCACATTTGTGTCTAAACACTTTATTTTAAGTTCTTGTTACACATTACATGTACTTACTATTATAATAACAATAAATTATGCATAATTACATGCAAGTAACCCTAACCCAAACCCTAATCCTAACCATAACCATATAGTAAGCATGTGCAGTTAATTAATATTACTCAGTACTTAAATGTATAATTACACTGTAACAAGGACACCTTAAAATAAAGTGTAACTGGGAAATTTTACACCGATTCCATACAAGAAGCATTTTGAGTTCCCTAAAGAACCTTTCAATGAACAGTTCCTATAAGAATATTTTTTTCTTAGTGTTAGAATATTTTATCTAAACAACAGTTTTCCACTCTAAAGAACCTTTTGTGCAATGGTAAGGATGACAAAAAGAGTGCATTTAAGAGTGCATTTTAATTTTTCCAAAGTAATTTTTTAGGAGAAACATCTGAGACAACGTTGACACTTCAGTAAAACCTAGCTGAGAACTCTTGAGCTATTACATAGCAGTATAATTTTCATCTGGGGAGGTTTGGTGATGCTGGCAAACAATTATGCTAGCTAAATTCACTTCAGTACAGCATAGCGGCACTGGTGTTGCTCAAAAGAGTGCTAATACAGTAAAGACGCTTTGGTACTCACAAAGACAGTAAAACACAGACTATGCAAAGATGAGTAGATACTGCCAGCGCTCCACCCCCTTACAACCCACAAACTGACCAAACTGCAGGATGATTGTGCAACATCAGCTAAGTACCAGTTAATATTTGTACATCCTGTGTTGTCGTCTGATATGATGGCCGTTATGGGAGGCTTGTCCTCATTTTTGATATTGCTGCTCATTTGCTTATAACAACGCAAGGATAATCATGGACATCAAAACACAGGCATCAGTGTCAGTGATATTCAAACACTATAAACGTCAGCAACAAAATGATCACAATGGAAGCTTAGACTTGAATGATGATGGTTAAAAATAAACCTCACAGCTTAAGTTGGCTTTGTTTTCCAGGTAGCTCATCATCAACTGTGAACCAAAATCGTGCCAAAACAAAACCATCTAAACCACTGAACATCAGATTGTTATGCATTTGGGTCATGTTTTAAAAATACCTGAGCTTGCTGCTATGATAGCAAAGCATGCATGCATACAGATTTGATCTTAATTTCTTAAGATCTTAAGAAAGTCATTACATTTATTATTTAATATGTTTCTGTCACTGAAGAAATGTTGAACTCAGATTCAGAGTGTTTAGTTTGTGGGGTCGTCCTACATGAGTCTAATGGAGAAATGAAAAATCCTGTCCATGTTAGTAAGAGTATGCTAGAAACCCAAAAACGGGATGCATGAAAGTAATGTGAGAAAGAAATTTTAGTCAAAGTTCAACAACGACAGGAACATTCTTGAGAGCGAAATGCCAAAATATACACATGCTACTTTCGGAGTGAATGCTTGAACGATCATAACTGGGTTTTGGCACAACAGTAGGGGTTTGGCAAAACACCTCACTGGTGACCTTACATGCACTGATAGCCAGCTGTTCATTAATGCTCAGGACAAATCACACATCTGCCATTGAGGATACGGTTTCTAAAGGGTACTGCTTATTAAAACAGTAATTAGTTTTATTTATCATTCCTGGTGTATTGTTTGTGGCTCCTGACTGTTTTGCAATAAGACTTGTGACAGGTTTGTGGGTTAGTCAGATCTTTAATAGTGCTAAAAAGAAATGGTGATAAATGTGTGGCCTATTACAAGCATGCTACTAAAAAGTATACTAATGGCACAAAAATGACAACAAAACTGTAAACTTTCTCTTAGCATTTACCCTCATGTTGTTCTAAAATATGACTATTTTTTCTTTGAAACAAAAGATTGTAGTGGTCGCTATTTTACATCCACTTACAATGAAAGGGGACTGACTCATTCAAACTGGCTTTTAGGATTAACTGATTCATAAAACGATCTGACTCAACAGAGTCATTCATGATTCAGATACCAGTACTACTTCAGAGGCTTCAGATAACAAATCAAACTGACCACTTTAATTGCACTTTTATTGTGCTTTTGCCTTTTTGAGGTTTCAGTCACCATTTATTGCCATTTCAGGGAAATAAAGTGACTAGTAGTACATTGTTTCAAGTGTTTCTTTTCTGTTCTATGGCATAAACTCAAACAGGTTTGGAACGACATGAAGGTTCAGATTGATCGTTGCAATCCCACTTATGAAAAAGAGTAATATCTCGTTTCAGCTGGCGCTTCCCTTTAAGTGATATCATATTGATAAAATTGTGCAAGACTTGTCTTCTGACATAGATTGGCTAGAATTGGAGTATTCGGTGAAGTCAACTGAAAGGGCTTTTCTCAGTGAGAGCATGGAAAATCCAACACTCTGACAAGTTTGGGGTCAGGAGGTGACCAGGCCCTTGTTTTATGGAAACACATGTGAGAGAGGCCCTTTGTTGAATTGAAACAAGTCATTAGCTATATCCAAGTGGTTCATTTGTAAGAAGCACTGTGGCATTCTATATGATATAGGTCACATCCAGATCTGTTAAGGTTTAAAGATGTATTGGTTTTAAAGTAAAACCCTGCTCAGATGGTCTGGGAGAAAAGTTGCTATTAAATGTGGCCTTAGTGTTGTCATTAGTGGAACAGGCTTGTTACTGTGAACTAAACAAACAGGCCATTTTTAAGAAACACATTCCTGTCTGAACAATGAGCAATTTCATTCCCTTCTGAACAAGCCCTATATTCTTGATCATACATAATGTATTAATTGAGACTTGTAAAAACACACATTTTTGCATACAACTATTTATGTATACTATTTATCTATTTATAAAAACTATTTATATTTTTTTATATTTTTGCGCGCTATATTTTTTTTTATATCCAAAGAAAATTTGAATTGTGTTTGTGCAAAACTATGTTCTGGCTGGTTACTTAACTGTCACAAGTCAAAAGACTTAAGAAACTATATAAACTTGGCATTTTCACCGATGCCACCTTCCCATTCATGTCCAGTTTGTGTCTGTATCACTTTTACATGTTTGCTTATTGCACCTTTATGCGTGTTCATTTACAAAGCTAAGTGATTTGGCATAAAAGCACTGTTGTCATGACATCAGCAGAATGAAATGGATCCGACTGTTAATTCTGTAGTCAAGATCACATTTCTCCTGATGGGTCGACTCAGCATTGGCTTTTGTGTACAGTCGTTGTTATCAGCGGTTTGTTTCACAGCAGTTTTGCATATAACACAGAACGGTTTCATAATACTGTATTGAGGTGTACAGAAGGAAGTAAGTTTGAGAACTGAAATGAAATGACTATTTTGGCTTTTGAAACATTGGTCTGTTGGACTTTAACTGCAAGTAGATAGAACGCATTCTGTTTCTTCTTATATATATAAGAATATTAACATCAAAACAATGAAATATAACGCATATGTTCATAAAACTAACATTAGCTAATGATACCCTATTTAAAGTGTCATATATTTCTTTGTCCTCTTGCAATTGTTTTTTCCCTCACATTTCAAACAGTGTGAGAGCAATGCTATATTTCATATAAAAATATTTTAATGAATTTTATTAATGATTTTTTTTATTATAAAAAAATTTATAGGACTATATATGTTAACTGAAAGAAACAATGTAATTAAAAATTATACCTTTTTAACTAAACAAAAAAGATATTTGTTAAATACCCATATTATTTAGTGTATAATAGTAATAATAATAAGAATATAACAATAATAATAAAGTATCGTTATTATTTTAGTTAAAGCATTTTAAATAAAAAAAATGTAAATATACATACTTCACTTAAAGAAGAATTTTTGTTCCACTGTATCAAATGGAACCAACTAGAACTGCAAAAATAATGATAATTTCAAACAGGTTTCCTAAACACTCCCCCTTCTGCCACTAGTTGGACAAACAGATAGTCCCGCCCCCAAACTCACTCCATTGGTTGAGGCAGTGTTGCTACATTGAGCTGGTCGGGATAAAGAAACAGAAAAAACAACCTACAAATGGCTTACTTTTAGTGATCTCTACATATTAAACTAGGATAGGCGAAAGTGTTTAAAATGGAAACTCATTTGCAAATGATAGGCGCGTCATGTTTTGAAACGGGTGTAAAGGTGAATGAGTTGGATGAGCCATTTGTGGCATTCATTGGTCAAGCATGGCTGCATGCGACGTCTGGCTCTATCACTCGGAAATGGCGCTTGGCAGGAAGAGGATGTGCCATACTCTTATCTAGGTCAGCAGGTACGGGAAAGGGACTCAGAGGTGTTTGCATCTTTTTGTGCACACACACCACCAGGGGAAGTGGTTTTAGGAGCTTTAACAATACCTGGAATAAAAAAAAACCCATAATACCGTAATGCATCATAATGACATATTCAGTTATAAAATCCAGCATATCGACTGGATCATACGCTATTTATTTAGATGAATTTATACGCATGCGGTCATTTAATCACATTTTCTGCTTGCGTGAACCTCAACCAACTTCAATAATGACATAAAGCAGATTTTAATATATCAGTCAGTTTGTTGAGCTGAGAGGTATTTTCATACAGATAATACTGTTAGGGATTATGCCATTTGTAGGAATGAATTGAGAAACTCTGATTTAAAGCATTGCCGAAATCACAAATATTATTTAAAAATAATTTTTTTTTAAAAAACTTTGTTTAATTGTGCATGATCATTGTCATAAAACTTCACAAAACTTCAATTGAATTTTCTGTACATTATATAATGTTAATGTTTATTTTATATTTATATATTTATTATATATAATTATAAATTCTTTATTTATACATATTTTTATTTACTTTATATATATTTATTGCTAATTATTTTGAATTGTAAGAATATAGTGGTATTGAATAAATGTGAATAGCAATGTCCATATAACTATACAAAAAATAATTTTGAAAAAAAAAATTATATGCAATGACAAAGTTGATGCTTAAATGAATTGTAACTTCATTAAGAAGTTACCTCTGAGCGGTGCAATTTTTCTACTGGTTTTTCTGAGAAACGTCCTACAATATTTGTGTGTGTGTGTGACTGAGCGTAGATGAGCTAAGAGGGTCTTCTTTTCTGTTCTCATTATGCACAGAGCGTCATTGTATTTGTCTGCATGGCCATAAGACTGAGGTCATATGACTGAGGGGGAGGTGGAGGAGTGCCACCACCCCATGAGCGCTCCTTCGGTCATATGACCGCTGTTATGGCCATGCAAACGAACACAGTGATCCTCCACAGGATGCACAGGGCTTGAGTCTGTCCAACCTGGCTAATATTGTCAAATAATTAGGCTACCTGAACTATTAAATTTAGATGATAGTCAAACCTCTATGCTAGCATACGGCTATAGTTATGTTTGGAGTATTGAGGAGTGTTCCAGGTTCAAGAAAAGTTAAAGACCACATGAAATTGCTTAATATCTGATGTTTTCTTTCCAGTGTTACCATATTTCCTATTAAAACAGGAAGTTGTGGTGGGACGTGTCAAACAGCTCATCTCATTAGGTTTTAGTAAAGTCTCAGCAGTGAAACATGACTTGCTGCTTGCTAGTTGTTGCATATGGTATTGGGGGAGGGACATTTCCATTCTAGAGAACAGTTTATTAGACAAAAATATGGGACGTGCGAGAGGAGTCATCAATATTTTTCTCTGGTTTACCAGAGAAAGATTTTGAAGTCGGCATGAACTGGAAATTCGCCCTTTCGGTTTTCTAAATGCATCTTATTGATCTTATTGATCTGATGTATGTGTGGGCGTGTTTTTTAATGTTTTGAGATTGTAATTTTTAATCAAAATGTCATAAGTCAATCTTCCAGTGATGTTTGCCAGACTTTTCCAATCATTTCATCCACTTAAATCCAGCCCCATTCCAACAATCAACTGCAAGCTGGCATTCAAATCTGCCTCCATCCAATCAACAACTGATGGATTGCATTAAGTTACCACCCTACAATTTTTTATTTTTCGATAATCCATTTCAGTCAGATGTACATCACAATATGGAAGAAAAAATCTCTTGCTATTTCCATTACATTGCAGTTTTTAATCTCATTAAATCTTATTCTACATTTCAGCAATCTTGGGAGAATTCTATTTTATGTACAGTGGATATAAAAAGTCTACACACCCCTGTTAAAATGCCAGATTTCTGTGATGTAAAAAAAATAAGACCAAGATAAATCATTTCAGAACTTTTTCCACCTTTAATGTAAACTATAACCTGTACAACTAAATAAAAAAAAGAAACTGAAATCTTTTAGGAAAGGTGGAGTACAAATAAAAAAACTAAAATAGTGTGGTTGCATAAGTGTGCACACCCTTAAACTGATACTTTGTTGAAGCACCTTTTGATTTTTATTACACCACTCAGTCTTTTTGGGTTTGAGCCTATCAGCATGACACATCTTGACTTATTACAATATTTGCCCACTCTTCTTTGCAAAAATGCTCCAAATCTCTCAGATTGCGAGGGCATCTCCTGTGCACAGCCCTCTTCAGATCACCCCACAGGTTTTCAATCGGATTCAGGCCTGGGCTCTGGCTGGGCCATTCCAAAACTTTATCTTATTCTGGTGAAGCCATTCTTTTGTTGATATGCTTTGGGTTGTTGTCTTGCTGAAAGATGAAGTTCCTCTTCATCTTCAGCTTTCTAGCAGAAACCTGAAGGTTTTGTGCCAGTATTGACTGGTATTTGGAACTGTTCATGATTCCCTCCACCTTGACTAAAGCCCCAGTTCCAGCTGACGAAAAACAGCCCCAAAGCATGATGCTGCCACCACCATGCTTCACTGTGGGTATGGTGTACCTTTTTGTGATGTGTAGTGTTGTTTTTGTGCCAAACATACCTTTTGGAATTATGGCCAAAAATTTCAACCTTGGTGTCATCAGACTATAACACGTTTTCCCACATGCTTTTGGGAGACTTATAATTTGTTTTTGCAAAATTTAGCTGGGCTTGGATGTTTTTCTTGCCACCCTATTCCATGCCCGGACATATGAAGAATATGGGAGACTGTTGTCACATGGACTACACAGTCAGTACTTGCCAGAAATTCCTGCAGCTCCTTCATTGTTGCTGTAGGCCTCTTGGCAGCCTCCCTCCCTTCTCATCTTTTCATCAATTTTGGAGGGAATCCAGTGCTTGGTAATATCACTGTTCTGCCATATTTTCTCCACTTGATGATGACAGTCTTCACTGTGTTCCATGGTATATCTGATGCCTTGGAAATTCTTTTGTACACTTCTCCTGACTGATGCTTTGGAAGCTCTCTGCGAACCATGGCTTTTGCTGAAAGATGTGACTAAGAAAATGTCAGCAAAAGCCTACTAGAACAGCTAAACTTTATTTGGGTTTAAAATGATGGCAGGTGTGTACTGACTCCTATTTAACATGAGTTTGAATGTGATTGCTTAATTCTGGACACAGCCACATCCTTAGTTATAAGAGGGTGTGCACACTTATGCAACCACATTATTTTAGTTTTTTATTTTTACTCCACCTTTCCTAAAAGATTTCAGTTTGTTTTTTAATTTAGTTGTACAGGTTATAGTTTACATTAAAGGTGGAAAAAGTTCTGAAATGATTTATCTTGGTCTCATTTTTTTACATCACAGAAACCTGGCATTTTAACAGGGGTGTGTAGACTTTTTATATCCACTGTATATACTATCCAATGTTTGCTAATCGTTTCAAGTGAAACTCTCAATAGCCATTTCTAAGCAGAATTCATCCTGTATCGTACCTTTAAAGGGTTAGCTCACCCAAAAATGAAAATTCTGTCATTAATTACCCTCATGTCATTCTAAACTTTCAAGACCTTCGTTCATCTTCAGAACACAAATTAAGATGTCTTTGACGAAATCCGAGAGTTTTTTGACCCTCCATAGACAGCAACACAACTACCACGTTCAAGGCCCAGAAACGTAGAAAGGACATCATTCATGTGACATCAGAGGATCAACGGCAATGTTATGAAGCTACAAGAAGACTTGTGCAGAGAAAACAAAAATATCTACTTTATTCAGTTATTTCTTCTTTTCTGGGTCAGCCCGCTGCCATTTACGAGATTACAACATGCACGTGTTACTCTCTTGTATTTTATAGATGTCCTTACTACCTTTCTGGGCTTTGAATGTGGTAGTTGCTGTCTGTGCAGAGTCAGAAAGCTCTTGGATTTTATCAAAAATATCTTAATTTATGTTCCGAAGATGAATGAAGGTCTTACAGGTTTGGAATGACATAAGGGTGAGTATTTAATGACAGAATTTTCTGGAACCAAAAAAAGTAACAAACGGATAGAAATTCAAGTAATCTGGAATTTTGTTTGAGGGTGAAACATTTCACCACACAGATTTTGCAACGAGTTGGTCACGCAAATTCACCATGTTGACCACAGAAAACTGCTTGGTTTGACAGTGACTTCACTGTGAGCTGTGCTTTATGCTATACTATTGACAATGGACCTTTTTTGTGTTTGAAATTTCGCTAATGTGACCTTTAGACTGGTAACACTATCAGCCATTACCATCAAAATATTGATCGATCAGCAGCACTTTTGGCATTATATTGATTGTTACAGAAAAGAATTTATTGGCAAAATGAGTGCTAACCAATATGGATAGAGCTAGTATTGCGCATTGCTTCAAAGTCGGGTACGTTCCTGTCTGACAACCCTTCATAAGCATCATTCTGGCCAGTTTTGTGCCGCGACTCCCCCTCACGGTTTGTGTTTACAATGAATAGTGAAATCACACCCCAGCTAAGTGCAGCAGCTAGCGCTACCGCAGAGATAAACCCATCCCTCCCTTCAGAAATCTGCTGTGCCTCAAAACGGCTCATATCTTATCAGAGCCTGAATTTGAACATTACACACAACCAAAACAGTGCTCGCAGACAGATTAGCAACATGTCGCTCTTGAGCTTGATCAGACCTCTTTTGTATTTTTTATTTGACAGCAGCTGTGGTTAAAAGGTTGTGGACGAACGCAGACTGTTAGGCTCAGAACCGATAGTTTGTACACTGCTTCCTCTTCTTCAATCTGGTTTCCCTTAATAGACGGTTTCCCATTAGCAGCTCTGCTCTCACATGTACGTTCACAGTACACAGACATGCATTGTCAGAGCAAGCAGCCCATGTGACTGCAAACAACAGTTTTAATAGGGGCCAGGCCATGCCCCTGCATCTCATGGGACCTTTTATGACAAAAACAGATCTGCTATACAGTCGCCCACCATCAACGCCGGCCCCAGCCAAATCAAAAGTCTTCTGTTTTGGGGCTGCTATTGACTGAAACACTGCCACTCATTGTTTCTCCTGATGTTTGCACTGTGGTACAACAAAGCCATGTCCTTTGAGCAAGACATCTAGGGTCGGTTTTGGGCCATGAGCGTACAAAGCCTTGGACAAATGTGATTGTTTGAAGCTCATCATGTGACGCCCTCAAACTCATTTCCAATGCATTCGATCCCTTCATCCAGATGTGATGAAACGCATATGCCTGGAACTCTCTGAACTTCATAAACATGGTAAATACTGTATGTTACTTAATGCTTCACTACGTTTTGTATCTTATGTAGTGTGCATAAATATAAAGACTTTGGCCAAAGGCCAAAATTAACATTCACTCAGTGCCAAAAGAGAGAAAAAAAATGCTTGAAAGTTATCTGCATTGTAACTAGCTTGTATATTATGCAGCAAAAGTGCTTATACCCCACTGAGGATTAGGTTTAGGGGTAGATCTCCATGCTTAAATTAGTTTTTTTTTTTTTCAAAAAATCAAATGTTTCCATACAAATCACATCATATAAATTCATACGAATTTGCCACCATGTTAAATTATTAAGTTTTCTCATTAGATCGGGTTGCACTGGCAGCTTAAAGGGATAGTTCACCTAAAAATGAAAATTTTGTTATTAAGAATACATGTGTGAATACCTACCTGATCTCATGATGAAAACGTACCTGTGGGAACTTTTTCGCAAGATGCAAAATACGTACCAATAAGTATACCGCTGCAGTTTCCAACAGAAATGAACACTAGAGGCAGTAAAACATCAATCACTTATAATTGCTTTCCTGCACATTTCTGATTACAGCTATATATATTTCGCTTTTCAGATGTAGCAAGCTTGCTCAGTAGCTCAGCCGGCATGGAATTGGACTTAGGATGTGGAATCCTTGGGTACAAATCTCGTCAAAAACAAGCTGAAAGATGAAAGATTGAAAAACTTGGCATGCTTGCGATTGCAATGATTTTATATCAAATTCACTTTTGTTTATACTATCAGGTAGGTTTAGGTGTAGTGCAGATGGTACGTTATTTTAAAACGTCACGGAGCATTAGACTTATAGCGCTATTCAAAGGACATTTCAAGTCAGAACTGCGGTGACATGTACAAAACCAACATCACATGAAACATACCATGTGTACATTCATCTGTTCCAGGGAAAAAAAACAAACACTTTTTTTAGGTACGTATTTCACATCTTGTGATAAAGTTCCCACAGGTACGTTTTCGTCATGAGATCAGGTTGGAGAATACTTTTTGTGCACAAAGAAAACAAATATAATGTATTCTCGTAGCTTCATAAAATTACGGTTGAACCACTGATGTCACATTGACTATTTTAATGATATCCTTACTACATTCTGGGCCTTGAACATGGTAGTTCCCTTGCTGTCTATGCAGGGTCAGAAAGCTCTCAGATTTAATCAAAAATATATTAATTTGTGTTCTGAAGATGAACAAAGGTCTTACGGGTTTGGAACGACATGAAGATGAGTAATTAATGACAGAATTGTCATTTCTGGGTGAACTATCTCTTTAATATACAAGGCAAGCTAGTTACCATGCGGATAACTTGCAAGTAACTTTTTTTGAGGCTAAAAGGTTATTGCTTTGTGGCCCCTGGACTACAAATTTGAGTAGCTTTGCTAATATATATGTATATATATATATATATATATATATATATATATATACATATAACTAATTGAAGCTCAGTGATTTATTGAGATACTGTGACTTCTGTCAGAGATAAGAGGAAGAACTCTGACCTTGACTGATATAGTAATTAGTCATAATGCAGAACGACTTTATCCTGATAACCCGATGCAGTGTCTCCACATTCATCCTCATAAAGCTTTGTCTCGCTTCTTCACCTCAAGCTTTTTGCTAATCTTCACAACCTGTCATAATTATAATCATAATCTTCTAAGCACTATTACTTACAGTAAAAGGCCTCTGTCTTTTGTCTCCCTGTTCCAGTCTTCGGGCTGGACGTGACTTAAGTCTAAGCACTTGTCCTCTGGTAGCCCTAGTATCTTGTCATAGCAAAAAAGAAAGGAAATTAAGCGGAAATATGTGATTGAAAGTGCATAAAGAAACGTGATAATAGGTTGTACTGGGAACTCACTAGGGCTGGCCTTAAAGGAATAGTTCACTCTGTGTTATCATTTACTCACCCCGTCATTCCAAACCTGAATGATTTTTTTATTGTTCATGGAACACAAAAGGAGAAATTTAGCAGAGTGTTCATGCTGCTCTTTTACATACAATAAAAGTGAATGGGGACCAAGAACTATCATGCTCATAAAAGGCTTGATAAAAGTCGTTATTGACAGATAATCTTCTCAGATCTCATTTTCATTCACATATATTATCGCATCAAGACATATCATGGCAAATTTTACTTCAGTAATTGGTAATATTCAAAAAACAGAATTAAGCCTGTACATGACATGCGGGTTGGGAATTTGTTCCATCGACTTATTATTTTGTTTTATCACATTTTAATTAAAATAAAACAAGGTAATGAATTAGTTCAACATGGCCATGATTTACTTAAAATGAACAAATTAATATTTAGTGGAAATTATTTAATAAAAACAGGGCCACAAATTAATCAGGGAACTGATTTAATAAAAATGGGAGGAACAAATGAATAAAATGTATTAAGTCATAGAACCAATTTAATAAAAACAATTAAAGGGAAAAAATAAATATTAAATTAACTATTAATAAGTAATGGAATTGTTTTAATAAAGACGAGGGAACAAATGAATAAAAAGTGGCCAAGAATTAATAAGTTATTGAAACTCTTTAATAAAACTTGGCCATGAATTGTTAAGTCATGGGATCTAATTCTTAATTTATGCCCACAATATATATAATTAATTGAATTTTTGGGGCTCGGTAGATTTGAGAGGGATTTAAAAGAAAAATATTCTGAATGACTACTGACTTTTTCCCAAATGGTTGGCACTTAAGGTACTTTTATGGTAATTTGTTTTGTCATTTTTGGACTTTGACAGTTCCTGGTCACCTCTCACTTTCACTGCATGGAAAAAAAAAGACACATTCAGCCTAACATCTCCTTTGTGGTCTACCAAAGAGAACCAAAACATGACAGTGAGTAAATGATGACAGATTGTTCATTTTTGGACAAACTATTACTTCAAAAAATGTAAACGATGCTATTTAGGCCGCGTCGGATGTCTTGCATAATGCAAGGCTTTAAATGCAGCGTGGTGGATATCTAGTCTGCGACCTACATCTAAATTGTTTCTGACGTAGGCAGGTTCCTGTACACCACCAATGAGTCAGAACCCCAGAAAGACTGTGCTGATTCCTGTCTGAGCTGGAACACTGTATGTTAGCCATCGTTTCATCCCGTCCATAATCTATCTCATACCGTCTAGTGGCAGCTGTCAGTCCCAGAGGAGCAATCCTGTCACTACGGTATTCTGAGCCACGTTTGACATCGTGGATGAGCGTGGTTTGCCATTTGAGGTTTTGAGACGAAATGAAAATCTTCCCCTGTTCGCAATCTATGTTTCAAATCTCAGAGAACATTCTCAGAAAAACCCAAAGACTTACATCTTGCTTCCATCTGATGTTGTTTCAGTTTTTATCATTTTGATTTTGCAGAATCTTGCTACCTGTTTGCTTTATCCTTTTTCAGTCATTGATAGCTCTGTAGCTAACATGTTTCAGAGTCTTTCAAACCAATGATTGTTAGCATATGAGAAGCTTAAGTTAAACTTTCTGTGAAAACAAGACTGACACGATAACTTTCCAGGAAAATTGTGAGTATTTGAATCATTTGTAGATTTATTAAACAGTAACGTGGTGAAATGAGCAGGCAAATTTATACCTTTAGTTTTTCTTTAGTCCAGTGTAAATTCTTGTAACATTTGATATTTAGACAGTTTCTGGGTTAATGGAACAACATTTACTTATGCAACCAAGACTATAATTTTGTTGGTTTATACTAGCATACTATTTTTTTAAACCAAGTTATACTAAAGTCTCATCCAGTTTGAGTTTTTAATATCAAAATGTCATCTAATTTGAGGTTTTTAAATTCTTGCACTTTTATATTGCTTATATTGAGTAGCTTTATTTGTAAACTAAACAAACTAAGCGATTACAAAAATAATTTAACACAAAGAATACAAAATGTTAATAATAGTAAAAAAAAAAAAAAAAAAAAAATCTAAAAACCCCCCCTAAAAAGTAGTTCTAAAAAAACTTCAGCTTGCTAGTTATTTAATCCTAAAAATAAAATTATAAAAATTGTTACAGGTATCAATTTGTTATCAATGTACAGTTTTCTTTGAACTGAGATGATTGGTTCCTTAAACAGTTTACTCTTGGATCATCATCTCAAGTAATTTCAAATTAATTTCGATTCGGATGTGACCGAAGTAGTGTTTCCTGAGTGGGTGAGTTGTGTACTTTGTGATTAGTCCATCTATTTCCATCAGTTCAACCCATTCAGGCTGATTAGCAGGCCAGTTTCAAGCATAATAAGGGGTAATTAGCCAATCGCAGCAACTTTTTTTTTTTTTTGGAGGCACTGCCTTGCCCCTTCGGTCAAAATATCTGACTCTGGTAGCAGGAAGTAGAACTAAGTCAATTGTATTGGAGTGGGTGTAATAATACATAGTTATTTAATAACAATAACCGTGTTAAAGGTAGGGTAGGTGATTTTGAAGAGGCTAGCAATAGCAAGCTAGTTTTGAAAGCTTATGATCCCACCCTCCCTGCAAATCACTCTCTAAAGCCATGCCTCCTCCAAAAACATGAACACACACACAGGCAGACCAGAGGCTAACCAGTGACATGGTGAGAGACGTCGTTGGTGGACGCTGTCATATTACTTCATGTCTCTTTCACCGTTGAGAAAATAATACAGTACAAAGCGCATAATATTACAATAATAGCACCTTTCATTCTCGCTCAGCCTGCAATAAAGTAATGGAACGCGCTGATGACGTATCATGTCTGCGCAAACATGGTGCACAGAGGTATGCAAATACATACGTTGACAGGCAGATACGTTGACGAACATTTTAAGTCCTACGTCTTCTACACACAATATAAATACATATAAATAAATTTAAACCATTTAATTTAGTGATTGCTACCGGGATGTGAAGAGACTTTCAACCAGCCTAACAAAAAATGTTTTTGAACCAAATCACCTACCCTGTAGTCAGTGCTAACCACATGCTAATGTGACAGAGTTCACAGTTGCATTAAAGAGGTCATGAACTGGGAAACCAAAATTCCCTTGATCTTTTGAAACATAAGAGGCCATTGTACTATAAAAACATCCTGCAAGTTTCAGAACTCAAAACTTTGTCGTTAGTCTAAAAACAGCTTATATTGAAGG
Organism: Tor tambroides; assembly: GCA_021397915.2. Taxonomy (NCBI): domain Eukaryota; kingdom Metazoa; phylum Chordata; class Actinopteri; order Cypriniformes; family Cyprinidae; genus Tor; species Tor tambroides. The sequence goes on along the minus strand of JAFVLL020012547.1, from coordinate 184,076 downwards.
CAGTCTGCCAAAACAACAACTTTTGGAATGTTCTACTCTATGATGTAATAGTGTGGATAAGCACCGCCTCCGCAGAGGAAGATCAACACATGCTTCTACATCGCTGCCTGTTTATCCCCGCCCACTGATTCGCACATGTAGTGTTTACGAGAGAGGCGAATGCGCAGGTCTACGCAAGTCTGTGTCGCAACACAAGTGTAATTGTTTTTATTATGTGATCACTATTGCTTTGTCTGTTAAACGGATCGTTTGATATGAGTATTTATGCGTTTTTAACCTAAAAGTCCATCTGTGAAGGACATCTGTGACACAACTGTTAGCCAGTAGCAGTTGGCGTTTACTTCTGAGTCTACAATCCGCCACACCTCTTCAAACAGAGCGTTCTGATGAGGGGGGTTAAAAACAGGACAGAAAATAGCCTATTACTTCTTGATGTAATAAAATTGCCTATTGCATTTTGATGTAAAAATCTTGATAACATTATAAGTGGACCTCAGAGAACAGTACAAAATAAAAAAAACAGAGGTAGTTCATGACCCTTTTAATGGCCTGGAAACAATTTGATCTGCAATGTTCTTTGTTTTGTTAATTTCTTTTTTGTGTATTTAAAGCTGTTGTTTTATCAGTTCATGGCACTGGCACTAGTGCATTTTTGAACGTGTTACATCAGAATCATTAGCCTGTTGTTACAACTGTGGCAGTCTTTAAAAGCTGACAAGTCATGCTGGGTGTGTGTGCTGCTTCTGGGGCGTTAGCACTCTTCAGGGGTTTAGTGTACTCTCTGTACTGAATGTTCATATTGTGACATCCATTTGTTCATAATGAGCTGCCCCGACATTGACGTTATTGTTTGTTCTGTGACTATACAAAAGTTTTTGTCAGTTTCTTGCTTGAGTTAGTTTTCTAGTAGTTGATATACAGAACAGTAGTTTAACTCTCAACTAAGTAGGATGGCAGTATGCTAAATAAATAGTATGCTAATTAATAGCAGCGTGCTTGCAATCTGGCCTTATTCTATGATATCCCAATCCCATGGTTTTCACGTGGAATTGACTACTTTTATAATGTTGCAGTGGGTTGAAAAGAAACCCTGCCGCCTTGGAACACAATTTCAACTGAAGTGGATCCTCCAGGAAGAGGTTTTGACCCCCCAAAACGTGAATTTGGACTGAATTTGATAACCATTTGAGCTAGCTTTGGCCATGATTGGGCTAGTTTTCATTACCAGTTTGGCTGGTTTTGTTATCTAAACCTGGAAACCCAGGCATGGAGGTTTGTTTAGCAAGAATGAACATCAACATGATCATTTTTGCTGAGAGTTAAATTGTTGTGCAATTTATTATTCATGATTGTGAAACTGAGAAATTTCTTTTCACATTTCTTCAGAATTATTGGACTATTGCACGTAAGCGCAAATCAAGAGGATGTCAGCTCATATGCAGGGTGTATTTTAGTTCATAATTTATTATATTTATCATACACAGTAACACATTCTCTACATTATGGTAAAATCTTAAGAAGCTTCTCTTAAAAGCTAATTCCTAATTCCAATAACTGCAAATTATGTTCACGGATTTCTATTAAAACAACAAAAGGATTTTGCCGCAACTACAGGCGCAAACAGTATAGTTGAGATTCATATTTGGATTTATTACAGTTTGTCACTGAAAAGGTTTGCTCGCAGATTTAGCTGTAGCACAAACAGCCTTGTGAAGTAACAGACTGGCTGTATTGCATTTGAGCTGAACATTGCAATGGAGATTGCTAAACTCCAAAATGCACGTTCATCATTGCTTTCAGATTATCATGCAGTGTAGAGAGAGCGAAAGCATGAGTGTCCAGGTTTGGGAGATTAATTGAAACACTTGGCAGAAAATGCATAAATTTAGGAGAAAAGCTCTGATTTGGGGATTTAAACTCTTGACATCTGGCAACCCCAAGCATGAAAGCTCATGAAAGAAGTGTCAGATGAAAAACAATAAAATGTTTTCAGGATTAAAAAGGCACCTGTTATGCAAAATTCACTTTTACATGTTGTTTGAACATAAATGTGTGCTGGCAGTGTGTGTACACAACCACCCTATACGGTAAAAATCCACCCGCTCCTTTTTTTAATCCCCATAAATCATAAGCAGTGTCTCAACACAAGCTGCTCACATAATCTGTAAAATATGACGTCACATTTTACAAGCCCCATCCATGACTGCTGACGGACACTGCTGTATTAGCAGAGACCCCACCCTGAGTGAGCCACACACAATCCACATGTTTATCTTCACACTAGAGAATTTATAATCTGCATTCAGATAAGAAATGTCTTCTTATTAGAGCTACAGAAATTATTCATTCAAACGCAATGAATAATTTTCTGTTTTTATTTTATTGTTTGGGTCATATTATTAGTGTTGACAGCAGTACTGTATATTACGCTGCTGTCACTTAATACACAGATCTAATATAAACATGCGATTTCTTCCTGACTGTTTAACTTCACAGATATAGCCGACTGTGTTTTTGTAATTTATGTGTGTTTTTATCCTGAACTTGTATTTAACTGTTTAAGCGCAAGAAGAGAACTTAGTTTAGTACTCACGTGCAGAGTGACAGCCGCTTTCTGTGCGTGTGCTTCGGATGTGTGCGCTCAGAAAACCGTATATCAGAAGTTTAAACTGAAATGACTTTAAAACACATGGGCCCGGTTTCACAGACAGGGCTTAGACTAAGCCAGGATTAGGACCTAGTTCAATTAGGACATTTGAGTAATTTTTATAAACATGCCTTATTAAAAAACATTACTGATGTGCATCTTGAGACAAAACAAAGGCACTGATGTATTTAAAGATCAGTCAATGCAAGTTTCTTTCAGCTGAAACAGCTCAGACTTACATTTTAGTCTGGGACTAGGCGTAAGCCTTGTCTGTGAAACTGGGGGAATGATTTCAGCGCGATAGACATGATAATCAAAACCAAACATTTGTTTTCACCAGAATATCCGACTCAGAATATGAGTTACGAGCTGTAAAGAAACAGCCCTTTTCAGCAGCTCATTTGCGTTTAAAGAGACATGCACGAAAACAGTGTGTTTCTGCTTCCATTCAAAATAGGCATTTTCAAAATGATATAATAAATGATCTGTGGGGTATTTTTATGGAAGCGGATTAGTCGAGACTAATCCGCTTCCATATGTTTTGAGCTGAAACTTCACAGACACATACTGGGGACACCTGAGACTTAAAAGCCTTGTAAAAATCTTGTAAAAAGGGACATAATAATTGCCCTCTAATATAGTGTTGCAGGCATGATATGTTTTTGTAAGCCAAAACCTTCACATTTTAGCATGTCCGGCTCCATCATCCTGAAGTCAACAGGTTTTTTTGAATGGGTTTTTGGGTAAATGCCTAAAACACAAAATCAAGATATTTTCATGCTTTGTTCTACAACATAAAATACATCAGTAATACCTCCTTGTGAAGCTTTGGAACATAAACGTCATATCAAACAGAAGAGCCCATCTACTCACTAGTCACTTGCAACATTTTTAATTAAAGACTTAAAAAGCTGACAGGAGCTAACACTGGTAACTCTGAAGTCATGTGACCGTAGTGTCATTTATAGTCTACATTTAGCTTTTTACGTACAGCAATTGTAGTTAGGCTTTAAATGTCATAAAATGTTTGTGGAGATTATCATGATGAACAAAATGTGACAGAATTATAAACATTGGTTGATCGCAGACTTTATTTTCTGCAATAATCCAGAAAATAAAAAATCCTAATGATTTATTTGTGGGAAAAAAAATGTAAACTTACAGGTTGGCCTACAAAAATACATTGTCACTGCAGCATTACATAACCCGCGGGACAATATCGCAGACAATTATGCTTAATTGATCTAAAGAAGCACAAATTGTGATCACGATTTAATTACGTTTCTGGCCAATTTGTGCCCCATTTCATTTTATCAGTCTATACGAGAAATAATTGAAATGAAGGAGATTGTATATGTGATTTCTCCATAAAAGCGTCTCTTCTCCTGTCTGTGCTCACTTGTGCTCTCTGTCAAGTGGACTCCAGGCGCTCTGCGGTGGAATTCACAAGAACAATTAAATGGCTGATTTGAGTCATGCATGTTCCATCAAATCTCTGACGTCATGCGACGCAACTCTGAGAGCCGCAGCTCTCCACTGGCCAAATTGAAACCCTGTGTCTTCAATCCAAAGATGAGAAACAAAAGAAGCAAAAAAAAATTAACAGTACAACAGGAAATTCGCCCCAACGGCACTTGAAACCGATTGCAACAGTGGTTGTGAGGCATTGAAAATTCCCCTCTGATACACATCTCCTGAAACAATGATTGCTCTTATGACGGACGGTTGAAACCAAGAAGACAAATTAAGGGAAATGGTATCTGATTGTACATCACTCTGTGAATTGTATGATTGTTCACTATTGTCAGTGTGATCAAAGGCTACATCTGTTCTGGTCGGTATGTGGTCTCAGCTGCCCACTGACACAGTAACCCAGGACTCTTCCCGTTGCTGCTCAGACGATGAAAACACACCCATCCCGATGCTTGATTTGAGGACTGGCTGGATTAATAGCTTTAGAGTTTATATCAAACAGTATTTAGTACTTGCACATTTGACACAACAAATCTCAGCCGCTGGTTGCCCTAAGGAATGCCTATCCAGTTTGTGAATTCAGTTTACATTACTGTGGCTTCCTTTTCCGTGATGCCTTATTAATAATACAGAGAGATGAGATGTGATTTATGAAGATTTATGGGTCTGTTTCATTGAGCTGGAATACTGTATGGTTTCTGTATAATGGTTCTGCACTGTAATCAATTAGTGTCTGTAACTGGGGCATGAGTCATTGTAGGGGAAATACAGTGGTGTGATATATAGACAGCAACCCTCCCTCAGTAGTGTGCCAGAATACCGAAGTGAGGGTGCGTGGAGGGGGGACAGGGACTGACGTCAAGCCATCCTCAAAACAGATGGCAGGAATGAACTCTCTGGGTCATTCTACTTTATATAGGGGAAGAGAAAGGTCATAGGTTTGTGATTTTTGCGTGCATGAATATTGTATATTTGATCAAGGGAGTTGACTGGGTGAGTTGATTGATTTATTTTATTTTATTTTATTTTTTGCCTTGTTGGAGGATTGGGATTTTTTTTTTCATTTTATCAAATGTATATTACAATGTAGAGTCATTGTGTATCACCAGTGAAACAGGATATTCAGTAAGAAAAATATTCAGTTTATTTTGCATAAAACAATGCATAAATTGCTATCTGACCATTTGTTAACATTACCAACAGGAACATAAAGTTGAACAGAGCAAGAACATAAAGATCCCAAGAGGCTTTTTCAAATCTGTGTGTCATGGTACAATAACCATAGTATGCTTTCACTTAATTCAACACAGATTTTCCCGCTCTGTGAAATGTATGTGATATTTGTCAGACATATATGAGTTGGGCCAGGAGTGTATCCCAGAGAGTTACAACTGGCAGGCAGCCTTACATAACACAAGCATTCATCAATAAGACAGAGATGCCATTGCGTGTTATATAACAATCTATTTATTCCACAAAGCTGGGTTTGTTCAGGGGAAAGGGAGTATTCTGTAGTGGCCAGGGTCACATGGGTGACCAACTCAAAAAAAATATGACTTCAGTGTTCCTTAGAATGCATTCATCTGACAGGTACACTGACTTTCATTTGTTTCAGAAATTCATTTTTACTTCCAAACTTTTTCAGTGTCTCCAGAGGAATGGTCAGTCAAAGGCCGTTTCTGTACTAGCCGAGTTTGAGTCAGCATGAAATCAAATTTTACATTTTTCACAATTCAGTTAATTCCAAATAGATATAATATAGATATAGATACAGATATAAGTTTTTTTTTATTGTTATTTTATTTTTTAATGAAATGTTTATTTTACTTTGAAATATTAAGAGGGTAAAACTTAATCATGAAAGCCCATTTCTGCCACTGGAAAAGATGTGACCCTGGACCACAAAACCAGTCATAAGTGTCAATTTTTCGAAATTGAGATTTATACATCATTTGAAAGCTGAATAAATAAGCTTGGCATTGATAGGATAGGACAATATTTGGCTGAGATACAACTATTTGAAAATCTGGAATCTGAGGGTGCCAAAAAAAAAAAAAAAAAAAAAAAAAAAAAAATCAAAATATTGAGAAAATCGCCTTTAAAGTTGTCCAAATGAAGCTCTTAGCAATGCGTATTACTACTCAAAAATTAAGTTTTGATATATTTACAGTAGGAATTTACTAAATATCTTCATGGAACATGATCTTTACTTAATATCCTAATGTTTTTTAGCATAAAAGAAAAACTGATAATTTTGACCCATACAGTGTATTTTTGGCTATTGCTACAAAATTACCCATGCAACTTAAGACATTATATATATATATATATATATATATATATATATGTATACATATACATATATGTATAAAGCTACTTTTTCCCCACATTTCTGACCTTTTTTTCTCACAACTGCAGATTTATAGCTCACAGTTCCATCTTTTATCTTCAGAATTGTGAGGGAAAAAAGTCAGAATTGCAAGAACAAAGTCAGAATTGCAAGATATAAACTCAAAATTGAGAGACAAAAGTGTCAAAATTGCAAGATATCAGGTCATATTTGTGTGAAAAAAGTCAGAATTGTGAGATCTAAATGCAGAATTACAAGAAAAAAAGTCAAAATTTCAAGATAAAACTCAAAAAGAGTCAGAATTGCGAGATGTAAACTTAGAATTGGGAGACAAAAAAGTCAAAATTGCAAGACATAAGCTCAGATTTTTGAGAAGAAAGTCAGAATTGCAAGGTATATACTCAAAATTGCGAGAAAAATGTCAGAATTCCGAGATAAAAGGTCAGAATTATGAGAAGAAAGTCAAAATTTTAGATATAAGCTCAGAATTGTGAGAAAAACATTAGAATTGTGAGATATAAACTGAGAATTGTAAAATATAGAGTCAGATTTTTTTCTCACAATTTCTAGTTTACGAGAAAAAAGTCAGAATTGCAAGATATAAACAGAATTGCGAAATATAATAATATTTTTTTTATCTCACAATTCTCATTTTACATATTGCAATTCTGACCTTTTTTTCTCAGAATTCAGATTTATTTTGTGATTCTGATTTTTTTTCTAAGAATCGTGAAGAAAAAGTCAGAATTGTGAGATGTAAACTCAAAATTTATGACAAAAATAAAAGTTAGAATCGAGAGATAAAAAGTCACAATTACTTTTTGTTTAATGTTTTTGTCCAGTGCCGTAAACAAGCTTCTATAGATTATTGTGGTTAAATTTGCTGGAAACTAGTTTTGTGTAAACATTCTCCTATTCTCTATCATAAAACTCACAAAACAAACGTATTGCACAAGAGTATGACATTAAGCCCTCCTCCCATGTGCAGCTTTTTGAAAAATCATTATAATTATGGCTGCATTAAAATCAGGAAATATGTGGGTCTGACAGCAGCTGATCTCTGGAGGCGAAAGAGAGCCAGTGGGGTCAGATTACCTCAGCGCTCATGAGAAAACATGAGTCTGGCTTAACCGTGAGACCCCTGTCGTTCTCCATCCACTCACACATTCGTTCATGGCCTCAGGACACATTTCTGATACACGTTGCCAATGTATTTCTGATATGCTCAACAAAGCGTTGCAAGCATAATGTTTTGGTTTCTAGGTTACTGTTTTGTCTGATGCTTACGTCAAGCAACAGTGTTAGCTTAGACATCCAAGCATGGGTCGTGTTACGAAAGCGGAAGTGGTAAAACGAGACTTGATCTGGCACATTCTGTATTTCTCAACTATTCCAGCTGTCATCCCTAGTCTCCAACAGCCGTGAAATGTTGCAGACTAATCAATTATCATAAATATACTCCAATTGCCAGATTTGCTCTGAAGTAATTATATAAATGGTTTTAGCTCTAAAAGCATCACCGCTTGCCTGATGTAATGCTGATCTGGAAGAAATGCAGAAATGCGATCAATGCACTTTTTGAATATTTATGACACTTTCCACAAACAGGGTACAAATAGGGCCTTTTTTATTTTCCATAACTAAATATTACCTGGGCTGTTTTATTTTCTATTTATTTTACATTTACACTTATGCATTTGGCAGGCACTTTTATCCAAAGTGACTAATATATATATATATATATATATATATATATATATATATATATATATTTATATATGAAGAGTTCCAATGCAAAAGCCTCTAAAAGCTATCTTGGTCAAAAATGAGATAATGATACTGAGTGAATGCTCTCCACACATAGTATATGTTTATCAAGTACTTTCACTTCAAATACGTTAAATGCCAGCCTCAACCCATTCAGAAGTACCAGTACTTACATAGAAACCTATACATAGGAGACAGAAAGAAATGCTAATTCTGAACTAAAACGTCAGACGAACTTAGAGGCTTTTGCATCTGAACTCTTCATATGTATATCAGAAAATTATAGATTAATATACAGCGCCCTCCACTAATATTGGCACCCTTGGTAAATATGAGCAAAGGTGGATGTGAAAATAAATCTGCATTGTTTATCCTTTTGATCTTTCATTCAAAAAATTCACAAAATTCTAACCTATCATTGAAGTAAAACAATTGAAAGTGGGGGGAAACTCATTGTGAAATAAATGTTTTTCTCTAGTTCATGTTGGCCACAATTATTGGCACCTAGTCATTGCAACGTGAAGATAACAGCTCTGAGTTTTCTCCTATATTGCTTGAAGAGTTTGGAGAACACCTGATAAGAGATCAGAGACCATACCTTCATACAGAATATTTCCAGATCCTTCAGATTCACATGTTGGTGCTTCTTCTCTTCAGTTCACCCCACTCATTTTCTATAGGGTTCAGGTCAGGAAACTGGGATGGCCATGGCAGAAGCTTCATTTTGTGCTCAGTGACCCATTTTTGTTTTGAGTTTGATGTTTGTTTTGGATTATTGTCCTGATGGAAGATCCAACCACAGCCCATTATAAGATTTCTAAAAGAGGCAGTCAGGTTTAGATTTTTTATCTGTTAGTATTTGATAGAATCCATGATGCCATGCATCTGAACAAGACGTCCAGGACCTCCGGCAGAAAAACAGGCCCACAACATTAAAGACCCAGCAGTATATTTATGGCATGGGGTACTTTTTATCCCTGTTTGTACTAAACCCATCAGGTGGGTTACTGGGTTTGCTGCCAAAAAGCTTTTTTTTGTTGTTGTTTTATCTGACCATAGAAGCCAGTGTCATTTGAAGTTCCATTTGTGTCTGACAACTGAATATACTGGAGTTTGTTTTTGGATGAGCGAGGAGAATTTTTTTTGAAACCCTCCTGAACAACATGTGGTGATGTAGGGGCTGTTTGATCATTTTATTTAGGCTTTCTGACCTCAAGACTCAACTAATCTCTGAAATTCTCCAGCTGTGATCCTTGGAGAGTCTTTGGCCACTCAAACTCTCCTCCTCACCATGCATTAGGATGATATAGACACACGTTCTCTTCCAGGAAGATTTGTAACATCTTTAGTTGATTGGAACCTCGTAATTATTGCCCTGATGGTGGAAATGTGGATTTTCAATGCTTTAGCTTTTGTCTTACAGCAACTTTCTGTTTTGTGAAGCTCAACAATATTTTTCTGCACATCAGAACTTTATTGTTTGGTTTTACTCCTTGTGATGGATGATAAAGAGAATTTGGCCTTTGTTTTCTTTATATTTACAATCCTTTGGAACAGAAAGTCATAGCTGGACAATTTCATGCTCCTAGTCTCCCTGGTATGCTAAAAAAAAATGTAAATATGAATATACTTCAGAGATATTTTACTCATATGAATTTCCAGGGGTGCCAATAATTGTTGCTAACATGAATTAGAGAAAAACATTAATTTTATCATGAGATTTTCTCCCCATTTTCAATTGTTTTAATTCAATGATAGGTTAGAATTTTGTGAAATTTTTGAATGAAAGATCAAAAGGATAAACAATGCAGATTTATTTTCACAGCCACCTTTGCTCAGATTTACCAAGGGTGCCAATATTAGCGGAGGGCACTGTATAATATAATTGTATAAAAGTATAGTACCTAAATAATAAGAATAAAATATTGGAATGGGTAAAAGGGTTGCAAATTTAAAATTACGATATTTCTCAATAGGGGCTTGCTTTTTTTTTTTTTTTTTGCCAGTTTGTACTTATTTATAAACTCAAACCATACAAAAGATCAGTCTTACAATATCTTACAATATAATAGGGTTGACGGTTAAGCTTAATTAATGCGGTCAATTGAGAAACTGAAATAAGGTTATACACTTGTCTTCCCATCATGCTGCTGAAAGTGTCCAAGTGATGTCATATCCTGTGTTTCACAATGTTAGGGGGCCTTACTGTTTTTTTGTAATAGCGGAATTCATGTGGTAACAGAACTACACAGAATGTTACATACAAAGCCACACATTATGTTTATGGTAAGAAAAAATAGGTTGTAATTAAAAGTATGTGTTTGTATCAATAATGTCAATAGTTTGTCATTTTTTATTTTATAATTGTTGGATACAGTCAAGAAGGCCTAACTCGATTTCACAAGAAAATGCAACCAGTTTACATTGTGGTAAATTTGTGGCGAGTATGCATTCACAGTATTTGATTCATATGAAGCAACAGTGTTAGTTTAAAGGAGACCTATTATGCCCCTTTTTACAAGATGTAATATAAGTCTCAGGTGTCCCCAGAATGTGTCTGTGAAGTTTCAGCTCAAAATACCCAACAGATCATTTATTAAGTCATTTTGAAAATGCCTATTTTGAGTGGAAGCAGAAACACGCTGTTTTCGTGCATGTCTCTTTAAATGCAAATGAGCTGCTGCTCCCCGCCCCCTTTTCCAGAACAGGGCTGTGCCTTTACAGCTTGTTCCTCAGATACTCTGCAAAGAATCATCTATTTGGTTTTGATTATCATGTCTATCGCGCTGAAATAATGCGTTTTAATGCCATATCAGTTTAAGTCGGTTATGTCTGTGAAGGTAAACAGCTAGGAGAGAAATTGCATGTTTATATTAGATCTGTGTGGCAGCAGCATAATATACAGTAAATAAATCAATAAATTGAATGCTTTCCTGAGGCTGGGACTCTAAATTGTGTTCTGTGCTCGTCAGTGCAGCCAAAGACAGAACAGTTAGAATGCTTTGCTCGAACTTTCGCATGGCGATATAACTGGTACACCGCTGTCGCTTGTGAAAACACAATGGCAGCGCCATGGGTGGGAACTTGCAGATTAAGGGGCAGTAATATTATAATAAGATCCTCTTTCTATATCACGGGGGAAGCGAAATCTGAGCAGCTCATTTTTTCACGAGGTTGCAGAGAAAAACTTACCAAAAGTAAATTACTAGGTTGTTCTTTTTCACATTTTCTGGGTTGGTAGATGTACTGGGGACCCGATTATAGCACTTAAACACAGAAAAAGTCAGATTTTCATGATATATCACCTTTGAGCAGTGTTAAAACATTCAGTAGCATTCGTGATACGAACACGGAGGTGGTAAAACTTGGCAAATTGGTGGCAAGTTTATATGAATTTGTACGGTTTGACTTTTTTTTAAGAAAAAAGTAAACCCCTTACATGACCCTTAAACCTTGTCAGTCATGCATAAGCAGATCGTACAAAACAGTGTAAATAAGATGGTTGGGACAGGCCAAAATTACCCTTTAAAAGGGAGTATTTGCTGTTTTATAAATTAGCTACTTATGCTAGGTTAATCTTACATTTTACATACTTTATCTAAAAAAATGTAATATTTCTCACAGCAAAAATGTGTGGTTAGTGTCTCTAATGCTTGAAAAACAAGCCATAGGACAAAAAAGTGTCTTGTATTTGGAGTGTACAGACAGAAACTGGTCTGCTATGCTAGCAAAGCAACTAGCTGAACTTGAACGAGTTTGACATGATTTCTGAAACATTTATTGAATCAACAGAAAAAACCTTCCATATACAGTACCTTCCTTTGTGTGCGTCGTACTTTGCTGTGGCTTTTCCCCGTCAAATCCTGCCACACATATTTGTGCAATAATCTTTCTAAGAATAGGATTGTGTCTGTGACAGATCTTGGAGATGTATTCTCTCTATGCGACTGGTCTAGGAAATGTAATCTCTCTGCTGAAACTAGGCCATGGCGTGATTTCACATTTGTTACAACGCCAATAGCACACGGCCTGTCACAAAGAGCATCCATTTATTATGCTGTCCCTCAGGCTCTTGTGTTCTAACAGATCACCTTTAGAGCTCATCTACTCCCCTTCAAAACACATATTTCATTATGAATTGTTTTAGGGCTCACATCATATCGAGGGATCCTTTATCCATATCGTTCGGGATGCTTTCAGTAATGGATGGCATAATGCATTCAAATGCTGTCAGACTGAAGAACAAGGTGCTATGCAAGGATATGAAAAAATGACTGGCAGGGGTTTTTGGTGTGAGCTATCCTGTTGCTAGGGTGTTCTGAGTGGTTTTCAAGGTGTTGCTATGGTGTTGCTAGGGTGTTTTTTTGACGAGTTTCTATGGAGTTGCTTTGTGGTTGCCTGGGTGGTTCTTTGGTATTGCTATGCAGTTCCCAAGATATTCTGAGTGGTTCTTAGGGTGTTGCTAGGCTGCTCTGTGTGGTTCTTTGTGTGTTGCTTGGGTATCTTGAGTAGTTGCTATGATGTTGCTATGCAGTTGCTAAATTGGGTGTACCTATTGATTCTTTCATTGTTGCTTGAGTGTGGGTGGTTTTTAGGGTGTTGCTATGTTGTTGCTAGGGTGCTCTGTGTGGTTTTTAGGCTGTTGCTAGGGTGCTCTGCGTGGTTCTTAGGGTGTTGCTATGGTGTATTGAGTAGTTGCTGTGGTGTTGCTATGCAAATGCTAAATGAGGTGTTCTGGTGGGTTTTTTAATTGTTGCTTGAGTGTTCTAAGAGGTTCTTAGAGCATTGCTCTGTTGTTGCTAGGGTGATTTGAGTAGTTGCTATGGTGTTGCTATGCAATTGCTAAATGGGGTGTTCTGATTGGTTCATTAGTTGTTGCTTGCGAGTTCTAAGTGGTTCTTAGAATGTTGCTATGTAGTTGCTAAGATCCTCTGTGTGGTTCTTAGGGTATTGCTATGGTGTATTGAGTAGTTGCTATGGTGTTACTATGCAAATACTAAATGGGTTGTTCTGATGGGTTCTTTAGTTGTTGCTTGAGTGTTCTAAGTGGTTCTTAGAGTGTTGCTCTGTTGTTGTTTTGAGTAGTAGCTATGGTATTGCTATGCAGTTGCTAAATGGGATGTTGTGATTGGTTTTTTTGGTTGTTGCTTGAGTGTTCTGGGTGGTTCTTAGGGTGTTGCTATGTTGTTGCCAGGGTGCTCTGCGTGGTTCTTAGGGTGTTGCTATGGTGTTTTGAATAGTTGCTATGGTGTTGCTATACAGTTGCTAAATGGTGTGTTCTGATTAATCCTTTAGTTGTTGCTTGAGTGTTCTAAGTGGTTTTTAAGGTGTTTCTATGTTAATGCTAGAATGTTCTTTGTGGTTCTTAGTGTGTTTCTACGGTCTTTTGAGTAGTTGCTATGGTGTTGCTATGCAGTTGCTAAATGGGTGTTCTGATTAGTTCTTTAGTTGTTGCTTGAATATTCTAAATGATTCTTAGGGTGTTGCTATGGAATTGCTAGAGTGTTTTGAGTGGTTGCTATGGTGTTGCTATGCAATTGCTAAATGTGTGTTCTGATTGGATCTTTAGTTGTTGCTTGAGTGTTCTAAGTGGATCTTAGGGTGTTGCTGTGGTATTGCTAGGGTGTTTTGAGTGGTTGCTATGGTGTTGCTATGCAGTTGCTAAATGGGATGTTCTAAGTGGTCCTTAAGTTGCTAAGTGCTCTGAGTGGTTGCTATGGTGTTTCTATGCAGTTGCTCTGGTGTTCTGAGCGGTTCTTAAGTCCTGTTCACACCAAGGACAATAACTATAAAGATAACGATAAAGATATAGTTCTAGTTTTTGGTGTGAACGGGGCTTTACAGTCTTGTTATGAGGTTGCTAGGGTGTTTTGGGTAGTTTCTATGGGGATGTTCTGCTGTTGTTAGAGTGTTCTAAGTGGTTCTCAAGGTATTGCTCTACAATTGTTAAGGAGTTCTGTAAGGTTCTGTCTCTTCAGTGTTGAGCAGTTGTTAGGCTCTTTCTGAGTGATTGTTACTATACAGTTACTAAGGTGGTCTGAGTGGTTGCTGTGCTATTGCTAGGGTGTTCTGGGTGGTTACCGGGTTGTTGCTATACCCTTGTTCTTAAACTGCATGTTTTATTATTCAGGCAGATATAAAAAGTAACATTCTCCTCACACTGTTGCTCTATAGTGACAGTAGTTGACTTTGTGTGGTAGAAGACAGTTTGAATTACTGTCCATTGTAGTGGCTCTTTCACAACACACTGACGCACAAAACCGAGTTTGCATAGCTAGAAGCATTTGCATTCACATACTTTCACACGAGTTTGTTTCAGACCTTTTGAAGACTTTCATTTTTTATTTTATTTATTTATTTTTTTGCGATGGGGCCGGTGAAAGTGAAATAAAAAGGCCAAGTAAAAACACTGACCCGAATGAGCCAGCAGAAAATATCCTTATTTTCTGAAAATATCCTTATGAGGCCTGCCATCAAAAAACGGTTTTCTAAAGGGGTTTGTTGCATTTGTTACATTGGAATGAGTTGGAGAGAAGCACCTGCTGGTCTGAGCCAGTTATTTTCCACTATGACAATAAATAAACAGTCCACCTGCTATCAGTTAGCTCAGTGGTTGAGGCTTGGGGAAAGGGAGAGTAGAATGGGCGGTACCTTTTGCTTCAGGGAAGGACATTCATCTCACATCTGTTTCCGTTTCACACCCTGCTTGCCTCTGCTTGTGTGTGTGTCTGTTTGAGAACAAATGTGTATGTGAGCTTTGTGTGCTGGATCACCATCTTGGCAGACCTGAATCTATGTTCACAGAGAGATGCAGGTGACAAGGAAGTGCATGATGGGAAAGACTTACTATGGAGAAGGTTAGATTTTTGATACAAACCATGATCTGAGGTGTGTGTGTGTGTGTTCGAGAAAGCAGAAGTGTGTAGCAGAAGTATATTGTAGAACTAACAGAGACTGACTGTGCTAATGACCATGTCTGTTCATGTTTTGCTTGAGTTTACCCTGCTTTTGTTACTTGTGGGCACATGAAAGCAATTGGTATGATTTTTCTTGGGTTTGTGAAAAGTATATTTGTTTATTCTGCATGTGTAAGTCAAGAGTTTTTGTTGAAAAGATTTGTTGTGTGCAACAGAATACTAAATCTGAGCCTTAATCAGTTAATCAACCTATTTACTTTCATAACGCTATCAAAAAATTTGTCTTGATTTTTTTTTCCTCACATCAAGGTCAGTGTAGCCAGTAGCCAAATAGCTATTTACAGTAGGCTTTGTTTTAGGGCACTTCTGTAGGTAATACAGACTTTTTCTTAAATATTATTCCAGGTAACATAATTCAAGTTGCAGTAATAAAAGCAAATAAAGATAGATTTAAAAAGAAGCCTTATCATTGGGATGCATGTAGCAGCTCTTGATGGCAATCTTGACCTTCAGCCTACATGCCCTGGTCAATGCCTCCTCAAAAGTGGGTGCCAGCAGTGTTTCATTCAGGTCTGACTCCATCCTTGTATGAAACACTCACTTCTCACAATCCAATTAATTCCTCACAGACAAAATTAAGTCCTAGTCCTAGTCCAAGTTCTAGTTTTTTCTCATTGTATATTCTGTTTCAGAAATACGTCACATTATAGAGGTAAAACTGGGTTATGAATGAGTGTATTATGTTGACTTTGAAGTTAATAACTGTGAAATGATTAATATTTAATTTTGTGGGAACATCGTCCAGTCCAGAAGGTTGTAAGATATCTCAGATAGAAACTTTCTTCTTAGAATTCTCAGTTTTACTTTCCCTCCTCTCTGTTTGATGATTACTAATGTCTTATTTATTTATTTTTTTTGTACCTGCAGGAACATGGGCCTTTAGCTGCCTCACTGGCTTATGCAAGCAGGACGATCTAGTACACAGACGCCCAAAACAGTCTACTAGAACTAAGGTCTGACATTCCATCGGACGGAAAGTCTGAAGAAAATTAAAGGAGGGAAGAGTTGACAACAGATGAATCAGTCACAGAAATACAGGGAAGCACACTGGACGCCATGAGGGAGGAGACCGAAGGGATCTTACGGTTTCGACTTTCACTCGATGAACACTGACAAGTCCACTTAAAGCCTGCCGTGCTCAGGGGAGAGAGTCCCCTGATATGAACCTCAAGTCCTTGGGATCTCGAATGCAAACACGCCCTTATGCCAGGGCCTGAGTGGGTCTTCCACCATGTCATGGTAGCATTGTACGCCAAAACATCAACCCTTGAAAAAAAATCGTAAACTGTAGACCTGGACAACGCATGTTGTCTAATGCCAATCTGAAACTGGTTTCCAGAAAAAGTTTCCTCTAGTATCAGCTCAGCTAAATCACCATATCTTCTTACATTGCAAACATTTACCGTCCACTCTCTCACTTCCTGGGATTACCAGCTCAAATCCAGGTGCAGTCAACCATGGGGTGCCGGCAGAGTTCGGAGGAGAAGGAGGCTGCCCGGCGTTCACGTCGCATCGATAGACACCTCCGTTCAGAAAGCCAGCGGCAGCGGCGTGAGATCAAACTCCTGCTGCTCGGCACCAGCAACTCTGGCAAGAGCACCATCGTGAAGCAGATGAAGATAATCCACAGTGGAGGCTTCAACCTGGAGGCCTGCAAGGAATACAAGCCCCTCATCCTCTACAACGCCATTGACTCGCTCACCCGCATCATCCGCGCCCTCGCCACCTTGAAGATCGACTTCCACAACCCCGATAGGGCTTACGATGCAGTGCAACTCTTCGCCCTCACCGGGCCTGCCGAGAGCAAGGGCGAGATCACGCCAGAGCTCCTGGGGGTGATGAAGCGCTTGTGGGCCGATCCAGGTGTCCAGGAGTGCTTTTGCCGCTCCAATGAGTACCACCTAGAGGACAATACAGCCTATTATCTAAATGACCTGGACCGCATTTCTGCGCCAGAGTACATTCCAACCGTCGAGGACATTCTGCGCTCACGTGACATGACCACTGGCATTGTTGAGAACAAATTCACCTTCAAGGAGCTCACCTTCAAAATGGTGGATGTGGGCGGCCAGCGTTCAGAAAGGAAGAAGTGGATCCACTGTTTTGAGGGTGTGACTGCCATTATATTCTGTGTGGAGCTCAGTGGCTATGACCTCAAGCTTTATGAAGACAACCAGACGGTAAGGAGAGCCCAATTTTGAATTCAGGCTGTTGCTGCAAACAGATAATGCAAGCAGAGACACATGAACTCCATGTTATCTACACTAGGCTACGTACATCTCTACAGTAAATTCATCTTGTCCGTGGCACTGACAAACAAACTGCTTTTATCATCTTGTTTCCACATTTCCTGTAGCACACAAGCTTTCAGTTACATTCAAGCTATTTAGAGACCTAACAGTACCCTGCTAAAAGACCAGCATAGCATGTTGTGTTTTAAACACTGATGTTCCTAGTAGATTTGGACTGAATTAACCATCAAGAATATATTGGTCATCTAACTTTAACAGAAAGATAATGCTGAGCAACCAGCCAAAGGTAGGTGGTTTACCAGCTTAACCAGCATAAGCTGGTTTGTTGGTCTTAGCCAATCTCCCAGGTTTTTGAAGCTGATGTATTGACTGTTGGATCTTTAATGGGTTTTGGGCCATTTTCAGCAGTTTAGACTGGAAGGTAACCTGGTCTCTCAACTAAACTCCACCTTGACCATTGGTGCATTCCCTTAGAATGACCTAACTACCATAGTATGATGCATCGTTGGAGAAATGAAAGGGTTAGTTCACCCAAAAATGAAAATTTTGTCATTAATTACTCACCTTCATGTCGTTCCAAACCTGTAAGACCTTTGTTCTTCTTCTGAACACAAATTAAGATATTTTTGATGAAATCTGAGAGCTTTCTGACCCTGCATAGACAGCAAGGGAATTACCATGTTCAAAGCCCAGAAAGGAAGTAAGGACATCATTAAAATAGTCCATGTGACGTCAGTGGTTCTGTCACAATTTTACAAAGCTACAAGAGTACTAAACTAAATCTAAACTGCTAAATAACAGATTGGAGATTAAAGTGCCCCTATTATGGGTAATGAAAGGTTCATATTTTGGTTTTGGGAGTCCCCAACAAGGTTGACATGAATGCAAGGTCAAAAAACACTTTCATTGTCTTATAATATGCATTTATTTTTACCTTATTTGCTCAGCGACTCCCAAATGATTTGTTTAACGATTTTTACCGTTCCAAAAGCTGCACCTAGTGGCAAAAAATGAATTTGCATTTTCATTCAGACCAACGCAAAAAGACCTACATGTGGGTGGGCAATATGCTAATGTTTCATGTTGACATCAAAATGAAACGGCTTGGGATTCGTTTTTAAAAAACGACTCGTTTCAATGACTCAGAGTCGACTAATAATTATTCACTTAGAGCTGTGTTACACACTGCATGAAAGGTAATTTTCAAAAATCCATAATAGGGGCACTTTAAAATAATAGCAGATTTGTCTCATTTTTAAATAAATACTAATGAACCGAGATGAAAAATTTACTTCAACCAGAAATTTACTTTTGCTATGGTAAAATAAATATTCAGTGATATCTTCAAAAGATTTTTGATTTTTGGCTCACTTTTTCTGTATATAGTGTTGATATGGCAACTAGTAAATACTGTAAATTTGGTTATACTAGCATGTGTGGAAATATTTAAACCACGCGTGTTACAACTAACCCCATGTTAGTTTGTGCCCTGCACGCCCCTAATCCTTGAACTATGTTGACGGAAAATGTGACAGTTGTTGGCTAACGATACATTTGGGAATTGCACCCCAGACTGGGAGACCATGGTAAACTAGCTAAGACCAGCAAATTAGCTAAGGCTGAGTGGACAACCATTGAAATTCATGCTAGCACAAGCTAGTCTTTGCAGCAGGTATCCTGTCAATTAATAGCAAATGATATTTACAGAGTAAACCCGATTATATTTGCCTCCGACGTTAATTAAAGGTGTGTTTGTGTTAAGACTCGGAATTAACTTTTCTAAACGACCATCTAACCGCATACGTTCTCTCTTCATGTGGCAAAGCTAATTGCTTATCAGTGAGTTCAAAGACTGCATACCTGTGTGCGCTACGCTAAACCTTTTCCCTCGACTCACAACAAGAACCTCCAAGTTTTGCATTAGCCTGGAATATCAATTAGTGTCGGGGAGTTAAAAATAAGTGTTCTGCGAGTCTTGGGGGGAGGGGAGGGGGGATGTACAAGAGTGATAATTGAGTTCACAGTGCAAGGTGTCAGGGTGTACCCATGAGAATTATCAGATTTAGCACTGGGGAAAATCGCTGATGTGATGGGGGTCAGAGAAAGTTTTGCACATCTCCTGCTATAAAGTTGGAAAGAATAAGGAAGTAACAAGCTGAAAGGGAAGTGAGGAAACTGAAGCAAGGAGTTAACGTCTCGCTAGGGGAATGGTGAAAAGAGAATATATTGAAGGGGGAAGGGTGGACCTCCTACAATGGTTTTTGCGGATTTGCCATCTTATCTGGTTGAGAACCACTGCAACAGTCATTGATAGCCTGAGGTCATCTTCAAATATGATTTATTAGCTTCAGTCGCACGTTTACAAGGTGTGTTGATGATTTTCATGGTTGATTCAAATGAAATTGCCTTTAAAGTCAACAAATGGATTGCAGTTTCTTAAAACAAGTTCCTGGTTTTGCAGTATTGCAAATAGTGCATCGATTAGCTTTAGGGTAAGGATATCTTGAATATCCTGTTTCAGAAATATGTTATATTACGGAAGTAAAATAGTTTGCTTGTAATGTTGATTTTAAAAGATACAGTGGATAAATATGATACATCAGGTTTTTCTTCTTGTTCATAAGGAAGATGTTGTTGCTGTACTAAGTTTTTTGTTCTCCTTGACCATCCAGGAAAGGCTCATGGAAAATCTGGGCTACACAGGGCCTCACAAGTTTCATAAACATATGCTAACAGCTAGATGAGCATGTGTTTGAGCTCTAGGGTCTGGGGTGAGCCTCTGAATTAGATTACTCAATAAGCACTCATCTCTGAACTGGCCCACATGTGCTACGGCTTGCGTGCTGCCAATCTGCTCTGGTTCTGCCAGTACGGAGCAGAATTTCTAAAATGACACTCTGCACATTTACTCACTCTCATGCATCGGATGATGCAAAAGGGATCAGCGCGGTCACCGAATGATTGAGTCAGAGTGGCACAGAAGGGTTTAAAGCAATGCTTCGTGGTCTTGAGAAAGTCTGTCTGAATGGACTGTCTGCCACAGGGAGAGACACAAGCATTAGAAGAGAAATCGAACTACAATGCTCCAAAGAACATAGTTAATAGGAGGAAATCTTGGTGACTTGTGTGTTAAACAATGTTGACTAAGATGACAGGGTCGGGCAAGTGACACTAAAAGCTTTTGTGCTGTAGTAATGTGTCTAGACAACCAGTACTGTATATAGGACTTTTGAACACGGTCATTATATTGAAAACAGGACTCTATTAAAACGTCTGGTTAAATGAACAGCAGTTTTCGCAGCATATTAAACCAGTATACAGCTACAGGCAGAAGTGTCATGCTCACTCAAACAGATTTTTGAGCCAAGTGGATTTTGAATGGAACAAATAAATGAGTCACAACTGCTGAATAGTCATGAAGTAAGGTCAACCGGTTCATCTAGATTTTTTTTTTTTTGTATTTTAGGAAAATAATTGTAATTTTAGGCTTTAATTAGCATGCTAACAGTGTAATGTTTCATAGCTGTTAGACAATTTGCATGGCAAAACCCTCTTGGTTTTTTATGTTTTGTTTTTTAAATTCATCCCCTTTAAAGCACCTCCCTTACAGCAATACATGTTGCTCACAGAAGGGTGTCTTTCACTGCTGTTTGCATCCCAAGTAGGTTTTGAGTAACTCATTGCATTGGGGTCAGTAAGATTTAATTTTTTTGAAAGAAAGTAATACTTTTATTCAGCAAGGATGCATTGAATTGATCAAAAGTGACAGTAAAGACATTTATAACATTACAAAAGATTTCTGTTTCAATTACATGCTGTTCTTTTCAACTTCAGGAAATCCAGAAAAAAGATGTATCACAGTTTCCACAAACATAATTAGCCACGCAGCTGTTTTTAGCATTGAGACTTCTTTCAAACACAAAAAAATCATTAATATGAACAGCATGTATCATCTAAAACATGTATTCATTTTAACTTAGTTCTCATTGCTCACTAAAACCAATATATAATTAAAAAAAAGAAAGGTACATGATGCCTCTGGCCACCTGAAACAAAGATGTTTTAAGGCAAGTTTTTCCAGAACACAGCAAACACCCAGTACCTTCCCCAGATAATGAATTATCTCCTTTGTGTATCTATGTATTTCCATCTGTCATGAGCTTCGCAAAAAGCAGTTTCATTCAGGCTTCAGTGGAGCAATATTTCATAGATGGTGGTTCACCAGAAATCTAGGAAACATTTCAGTTACAGCATTAAAATCCCATGATCACTCTTTAGTTTGGGGACCAGTTCTAACTATTAACTGTGACTTTTGCCTCAATAAACTCCTAATTTGCTGCTTATTAATAGTTAGTAAGGTAGTTGTTAAGTTTAAGTATATGGTAGGATTAAGGGATCTAAAGTATGGTCATACGGAATAAGGCATTAAATGGTTAGTTAACCGAAAAACAAAAATTCTGTCTTTAATTACTTACCCTCAAGTTGTTCCAAACCCTTAAGACCTTCGTTCATCTTCGGAACACAAATTAAGATATTTTTTGTGAAATCCGAGAGCTTTCTGACTCTCCATAGACAACAACGCAACTGACACATTCAAAGCCTAGAAAGGTAGTAAGGACATCATTAAAATAGTCCATTTGACATCAGCGGTTCAACCTTAATTTCATGAAACTATGAGTATACTTTCTGTGCGCAAAGAAAACAAAAACAACAACTTTATTCAACAATTTCGCCACGTGTTCATGACAGTACCACGACGCATGCGTGCAGTGCTGCTGACACAGGAGCCCGCAGTCTGACGTAGAACGTCCATCTCTCTTGGTTCATCATCTATATATTCTGTAAATCTATAATCTGTAAATCTTCAGACATGTTTACGAAGAAGTGTGCATCTTCCTCTGCTTGTAAACAAGGCGCAGCACATCAAAGTTCTACGTCAGAATGCTGGCTCCTGCGTCAGCAGCATCACATGCATGCGTCGTGGTACTCTCATGAACGTGTGTCAAAGACTGACACAGAAGAGAAGAAATTGTTGAACAGGGACTGTCGTTATTTGTGTTTTCTTTGCACACAAAAAGTATTATCGTAGCTTCATAAAACTACGGTTGAACTACTATTTTACCACTATTTTAATAATGTCCTTACTACCTTTCTGGGCCTTGAATGTGGTAGTTACAGTATGTTGCTGTCTATGTAGGGTCAGAAAGCTCTCGGATTTCATAAAAAAAATTCTTAATTTGTGTTCCGAAGATGAACGAAGGTCTTACAGAACAACATGAGGGTAAGTAATTAATGACAGCATTTCCAGTACTAACCCTTTAATGTGTGTTTCATAAGTATGAATGAACAGCCAATATGCTAGTAATATGCATGCTAATAAGCAACTAGATAATAGTGAGAATTGGTCCCTAACCTGTTACCAGTCCCACCTATAATAATTTTCACCATGCTTCCACTGTACTTTCAAGTCATTTTTTTTTTTACCTAATGAAAGCAATTGAACAATTTAATTAGCTAAAATTCAACAGATTTGTATTAGAAATGTCCTCTCTTCTGTAGTCTCACAGTCCCTCATTAAGGGAAAGCCTATTCCCGCACATCTGGTACAAAAGCCTTCCAGTAATTCACTGCCACAAATGTAACTTTTCATGACCGCAATCATCTAATTCTGCTGGGGACTTCAATCAACAGTTGTCAATTTTGTGGGGCGCGGCACGTTTTATCTTCTTTTCCCCCTTCAACATCCCTTTCTAGGTTCCTTTTTTTGACCCAACCCTCCTTTAAAAAAGGTTTCCATGACAACCATTGCTAAGCAACAGAGCAGTCAAACGCTTCTAATCCTGGGCTGTTGACAATGAGCTGTGACCGGGAGAGGGGGGTTGGGGGGTTTACGTGGTGCTTGGCAACCGGAGAGAGGATAGAAGTGCGCTCGTGCAAGCGGCGGAGAACGTGTGCTTGTGCGGAGAAGGATAGCGTGAGGAACTGCATTACACAATAGTTGGTTGAAGCAATGCATCTCTGGTGCCAGTTGGCTGGGAGGAGTTGGAGAGAGATTCAAGATATGGGTCATCATGGTAGGGATGCTTGGGCAACATGGAAGGATATATTTGGCTTTGAGGAAGTTCACTGATGGAGGACTTCTGCCGTCTCCCATTTTATGACTGACATCAGCCATTGAAGCACATTAGTTTCTTTTCTTTTTTTTTGGTCTGATTTTCGACTAGACAGCAATGAAAATTTAAAATTACGCAATCATTTATTCACACTCATGTCGTTCCAAATCTGTATGACTTACTTTCTTCTATTGTACACAAAGGAAGATATTCTGAAAGATGTCTTGGTGTTTTTTGTCCATATAATGAAAAACAAAGGGTAATTTGATTACCAACATTCTTCAAAATATCTTCCGCAGAAGCCATGTTTTTTGCTGATCCGATCACAAGTGGACAACACTAAATACAGGTGTAAACAGGGTCTGAAACATAGAGGTAGTCGAAAATCAGTGCTCAGTAGTGACTGATTACATGTAATCTGGATTACGTAATCAGATTCCAAAAATGAAGTACTCGTAATTTACCCTTCGCAAAGACCTGCCGACCTTCATTACGATTGCTAGGTCCGACAAGCCATAGTGCTCTCACGCCACACATCATGTTCTCACGCAGTGAAAAATACATAACGGACCAAAGAGGAAACTGACAACATGCAGACAGACAAGGCAGAGCAGGTTACTTCTGGTATGAAACATCAAATTTTGTAATTTTTAAAATAAATTCAAACAATTTAAAACATACCGTTTTGTGGCTCTTTAATGTGTCATGACAGATCGCTGTAGCGCCTCATCAGTAGACTCCATATTTCAAGTTCAAGTCCACTGAAGTTAATCTACTCTCCTGTCTGGTTTGTTTGTCGGACAAAAATGGCTGATTCGGCGTTATGATTGGTCAGATTGCCTGTCAATCAAACGGCTCAATTAGACTATTACATTTTAAAATACTTGTAATCAGACTACAGTTACTTTTTATTGATTACATGATTACAAATTATTCACACAATAGCAATAAATTGAGTTAACTGATCTTTTAATTATTCCTGTCTAAAAGCCTGCCGTTTATCTACATTCAGAAAGTCTTCCAGTTTAGCGGACATTTCACACAAAAACCAGTCACTTGTCAGGTGGCTATAATTACACAAAAAATTGAGAGGCCACACAGAATTTGGATTTATAGAATTAGTTTGTTTTAAAAAGTGTTTTCTCAACATTTTAACACTGCATTAACTACTGATGAACATATTAATTTTTATTTGAATGATCACTTCATGATTTTAGTGAGTGTTTTTATTTTGATTGTTGCTTTTTTTAAAATGTTTTCATTAAACTCAAAAATTCCATGCATTTCCTTCACAAACCCCAGTTTGGAAGACCCTGATCTAATGTAATGTTTAATGCACTTCATGTTGTTAATAACTCTCTTTGTATTTTTATGTCAATATGGTGCATTATATCAATGTGATAAACAGGTTAAGTTAAAAGTAATCTAAAAGTATTCAAAGTAGTCAGTCGGACTACCTAAAATGTGTAATGTAAACAGATTATGTTACTAACTTCAATTTTTGTCATGTAATTTGGAATCAGTAACAGACTACAGTTTTATAAGTAATCAATCCAGCACTACCGAAAATGCCAACCAACCTGCATTCGACTGGATTGCTTTCGTAGTGTAGATACTCATGCGGTTGAATGCGTTCGAACAGCCACTAAATACTTGTAACTTGATCCGCATTAATTGAGCTACAGATATGAAGCACAAATAAAATGTGAAAATAAGACTGTGACATTCAGGCACCCGCAATACAGTAGCATCGTGGCAGGACAAACAAGCACCTCTCACATTTTCTGAAAATGGAAAAAAAATCATTCTAAATTTGTATTTTGATACATTATACTGCATTATACTGCAGCCATTGCCAGTAATGTTGAGGGATGCCAAGGGAGCTAGACAGACACTGACTCATGTGTTTCAATTACTGATGAACATGGATGTCAGTGAAAAAAATAATCCATAGCAACTCGGGCAGCTTAGTCTCTCTGCATTCAGTGAAGCTAACCATATTAGCCACATTAGCTGAATTGACTCATATCAAAGCAATTGTGAACATTTGATGTTGTCAACCAGATTGAGAGAGTATTGAGACAAACAATAGCTTTCATACATTTGAAAATACTAACAAGGGTTGCCAGCCCTGTGTTACAAAACTATCCCAACGGCCAATCAAAAATACTGCAAAACCTTGAAGTATACCACTCCCATACCTAAAATACACATTTTACAGTCACTGTTATGTCTTATACAGAGTTTCAACTTGATCAATATGTAAATCACTATATTGTAGTAATCATAAACAGTCTATTAAGGCTCCGTACCAGTGTCCCTCCCTCACAAAATTCATCATCTAGCACAGTTTTATTAATGGCAGAATGTAAAATGTGTAAACTACACTGAACAAAATTATAAACGCAACCCTTTTTTTTTTTGCCCCCATTTTTCATGAGCTGAACTCAAAGATCTAAGACTTTTTCTATGTACACAAAAGGCCTATTTCTCTCAAATATTGTTCACAAATCTGTCTAAATCTGTGTTAGTGAGCACTTCTCCTTTGCCGAGATAATCCATCCACCTCACATGTGTGGCATATCAAGATGCTGATTAGACAGCATGATTATTGCACAGGTGTGCCTTAGGCTGGCCACAATAAAAGACCACTCTAAAGTGTGCAGTTTTATCACACAGCACAATGCCACAGATGTCGCAAGTTTTGAGGGAGCATGCAATTGGCATGCTGACTGCAGGAATGTCCACCAGAGCTGTTGCCCGTGAATTGAATGTTCATTTCTCTACCATAAGCCATCTCCAAAGGCGTTTCAGAGAATTTGGCAGTACATCCAACCGGCCTCACAACCGCAGATCACGTGTAACCACACCATCCCAGGACCTCCACATCCAGCATCTTCACCTCCAAGATCATCTGAGACCAGCCACCCAGACAGCTACTGCAACAATCGGTTTGCATAACCAAAGAATTTCTGCACAAACTGTCAGAAACAGTCTCAGGGAAGCTCATCTGCATGCTCGTCGTCCTCATCAGGGTCTCGACCTGACTGCAGTTCGTTGTCATAACCGACTTGAGTGGGCAAATGCCCACATTCGATGGCGTCTAGCACTTTGGAGATGTGTTCTCTTCATGGATGAATCCCGGTTTTCACTGTATAGGCCAGATGGCAGACGTGTGGGTGAGCGGTTTGCTGATGTCAACGTTGTGGATCGAGTGGCCCATGGTGGCAGTGGGGTTATGGTATGGGCAGGCATATGTTATGGACAATGAACACAGATGCATTTTATCAATGGCATTTTGAATGCACAGAGATACCGTGATGAGATCCTGAGGCCTATTGTTGTGCCATTCATCCACGACAATTACCTCATGTTGCAGCATGATAATGCACGGCCCCATGTTGCAAGGATCTGTACACAATTCCTGGAAGCTGAAAATATTCCAGTTCTTGCATGGCCAGCATACTCACCCGACATGTCACCCATTGAGCATGTTTGGGATGCTCTGGATCAGCGTATACGACAGCGTGTTCCAGTTCCTACCAATATCCGGCAACTTCGCACAGCCATTGAAGAGGAGTGAACCAACATTCCAAGGCCACAATCAACAACCTGATCAACTCTATGAAGGAGATGTGTTTACTGCGACAGGGCAAATGGTGGTCACAATAGATACAACTGTTCTGACCCCCCCTCAGCACAGCAGTAAAACTGCACATTTTGTCTAATCAGCATCTTGATATGCCACACCTGTGAGGTGGATGGATTATCTCGGCAAAGGAGAAGTGCTCACTAACACAGATTTAGACAGATTTGTGAACAATATTTGAGAGAAATAGGCCTTTTGTGTACATAGAAAAAGTTTTAGATCTTTGAGTTCAGCTCATGAAAAATGGGGGCAAAAAAAAAAGTGTTGCGTTTATAATTTTGTTCAGTGTATTTTACTGAAGTTAAATTTTAGTTTAATTTCAGTTAAATATAGTTCATGCAATATGTCAAACCTTTAACCCAAAGGAAAAAAGTTTAAAAGTAGCTCAATTTGACTTGGCAACCCTCACACTAACAATTCTTCAACCTAGGCTCATTGGAAAAACATGCTTCTACCTACAGTTCTGCAAAACTCTTTTACCATAATGCACGATTTGTAAACTAATACATTTTTACATTTGCACTGCATAACCAGCTCCAAACATATAGCTTTTCTGATATAGTAAACTTGCTCATCAGCTCACCTGGTACAGCACTGCACTTGCAAAGAGAAGCACTCAAGTCCCATGAAACAAGAGTCACAATAAAAGATCTCAAACACTTAAGCTAAAAAGCTATGGTTGCTTCTGCAGGTGTGTTTTTATCTTGTGTTTCTTTTGTTAACACTATTGGTTAGGTTTAGAGTAGGTGGTAGGTTATTTTCAAACGTGATAGTGCCACTCACCAAAATTTTGTTTCCAGACTGCTGTGACACATACAGCAACCAAAGTAATGAAGCATTGATAGATTCGTGTTTATCTGTTCTGGATAAAACTGAATGGGTGTTTACCTCCACTCACTGGATTTTTCACTATGAAATTGTTGCAAAACATACAACAAGCAATGCAGTATCATTTTGCAGAAGTGTTGTGCCAGCCCCATTTTTCTAATGAGCCTGGGTTGCAGTTCCTATAATAATTTAATGAAAAGAAGCAATAACTATGAGTGTTTCTAAGTTCAAATACAGATGATCTTTGTACAATGTTCTTATCTTCAACAAAGGAAATCTAAGCAGGGAGGAATAAAAAGAACGAGAGACAAATGAGCCGTTATGAGCAGGTACGGTGTAAATGTACTTTACAGCTCTCTCTCTTATTGCTGCTGGGGTTATTAGAAGACTAGACGAGTCGTTTTCACTCAGCTTCAATGAAATGGATTTTCCAGAGCGAGACGTCTCAATCCAACAGTTCTTATTTACAGGAAACAAAGCATTAATACACTGTTGAACCTCCTTATTAATATTTAAGCATAATGAAGGCTTGTGTCTGGAGTGCGCAGGGAGAGGCCGGGCGTCATGCTGTGCGGTGTGTCTCAGCGGGGCGGCACCCCCACCCGTTGGCTTCCTGCCTCCTTTTCTTTTTCTTTTTCTCTCTCTCTCGTCTCCTTCTATCTCTCCCGCACTTGGCTCTGGAGAAGGCTGTAGTTGTAAACACCCTGAGCTTCAACAAAGCACTTCCAGCCTGTCCCCTGGGCTGCCCAATTGCTTAATGGACACCTTTAGATCTGCAGGGACGTTTGGCTAATGGTGTGACCTGATTTCAGAAAGCTCAGTTCAAGGCCATTGGAGGGCCTCTCTCTGTAGGACACACTCAAGCCTCAGCGAAAATCGCAGCCTCTCGCAATCTGGCAGCTGGCTAGACGTTACGGATAAATGTGTGTTTACAAGAGAGTTTTTTCTCCAAATAATCAAATTTTGTGTGTGCCATTTTTCACAGATTACATACTGTATGAGTGTCATGGAGGATTACTCATACTACAAGATATATCGGCCTGTTATGTCACTTTCTGCCCTGCGTGACCAAAACATCATATAAAACAGCACATATTTCCCAACAGCGTGCTTTTGGTCCAATTACACAACATTATTTCTTGGTCCTGGAATGACATTCCTGTCAAAAAAAACTCTTAAAACATATCCCTAACCTAAATAGCAAGTTTGTCGCTAAAATTCACAAGGCCTCGGGGGGTGCTAGAGTGTCTGTGAAAAACGTGAAATAAATATTTGGTAACACTTTGCTTAATATTAATACTTAATAAGCCTAAAGGGTTATATAATGCATTATAATTATTCAAAATGTGCGTTGTAATGCATTATATCTTGTCGTAAATAATTCACTTAAAGCCTAAAGGGTTATTAAAGGGTATCATGGATTATCATTACTCATAATGTATGTTGTAATACATTATACCTTGACATAAATAATTATAACTGAATTTAAAATGCATAGTGTAACAATGAATTGATCAGTGTTATAATGTATTAACTGTGATTACAATTATTCATGAGATTGTACAATGCATTATAAAGTGCATTACAAGGCATAATTAAGGCATTAAAACTACTTTTATAATGCATTATACATAAAGGCTTTAGGTAAAATGTTACCAAATATTTTTATTCCTAAATCCTGAAGTAAGCCTAGGGGTGAGACTTTTGGTTCATTAGCCGCTATAGGGAAATAACGCGAAGAATAACAACGTTCAGTAAACGGTACAGCTAAAAATAGCTGGAAGCAAATGAGACCGGAAGAATAAGGTGCATACAAAATGTATCTTGTTAACTTAAGATATTAACGAAATATGTTTATAAGAAGATTAATCAGTTATTTTATTTACAGTCAAGTGTTTAACCTTAAGAATTGATTTTATTGATATTTATTGTGAAAAGCGCTATAGATCTATCCATATACTGTATACATCGATCTATTTATCTATAGAGAGAGTGACTAAAAAAAATAAGTTTGAAGTACATTTTAAAAGAAATTATTATTTCAGTCCTACTATAAAATTTCACATTTAATTCAATATGTTACAGTGGTTGCTGTTTCTTAGTAAATATTGAATATTGGATATTACTGTAAAATATTGCAAAATATTGTAAAAATTTTGAAGTGAAAATTGTTTCAGTGCTGCAACACCATTTTTATTCAGTGTAAGCTAGTATTTATACATGAAAATATGTAGCTGTCTTTATGTTTTAGGAAAAAAGTCAATCACGAAAGAAACATCATATTTGATGATTCCTGACATAAAATTTGAAAACCCCTGGGTTTCATCCTTAATTCTTAACCCTCAAACGTTAAACCTAATCCTCGCCTCTGATTGGTCGGTGGGAATGTTGCTCCAGGACCAGCAGGAATAACCTTGTTGCTGCATAAGGCGAAAGAAGGAGACTAATATTCTGAAAGAGCCTCAGTGATGAGGTCTTTCCATTCTCTTTATCACTGCAACTCTTCCTTCATCATTTTCACATACTTCACTAATTTTATTCATGTCTCTGTGAAACCCACTCTCACTCTCTCGTAGATGATCTTGTGATTTGCTTAAAGCACGATGATGTTTTGTGTAACCTTTCAAACAGCGGCCCAGTCTTCATATCAGATTCCTTCCTCGGTCACAAGCTGCTCGTTCCAACCACGTGCCTGCAGCCATTGCAGCTCACGCTGTGGGAGGGGAGCACACACACCACTTAGACGAAATGTGGTAATCGCTGCACACTATATATCGAATAATTGATAACTGCTTACTGCTTATCATGTATCTATCCAGTGATATGTAGACTTGATGTGCCTTCTTTAATTGTGGTCTTATAGTATTACCTATACAGCTAAAGTAGATTATGTAGTAAATGATGTTTAGTAAACACTATAACCATTGAAATATTTGCAGAAAGTGTGTGACGGATGAGTGTATCATAAATGGCTCAGCTGATGTCGCCAGCAAAATGGTTCTGCGCATTTCACGGGTGTTATTTACATCCTGTCCTCTGCCTTTGTTTTATGGGCATTACCCTGGCAAACAAGGTAATTGAACATGGGCAGGTGACTAATTGAATTAAATAGGGAACTCAGTGGGGCTAGAGAAATAGAGATTAATAACCTTGCTTGGCCATATTGCTGAAATCGACATGATTCTGTGAGCTGCTTTTGCTTGTTGTTTCTCTTAGGGATTTTGTCGTGTTAATCTTATTTTTGAATTTTTTTCTTGTTTAGAAGGTTATTATGCCTTTTATTTTTTTGCAGAAAGGTACAATTGCAGTGGGTCCTGTTATGGCCTGGTTTATCTAATTAAATATTGACTGATGATTGAGCCATACTCAGTGTTTACAGAAAGACTGTTCTCTGGTCAGCTAATCACCCCTCATTTTAGATAAGGTATATTAGGGTATATGTCGTCATTCAAATTATAGTATTATATCAAAACAATGTTAGAATGGGGAAAAAAAGGCTTTGAAACCTTGAAGAAAAAGAAGTACATAAGTACATGCATTTTCAAAAGAGTCCTTATTTAAAAAAATACTGTAAAAGAAAGTAATTGAGTGAAAACGGAATGCTTCATTTCATGTTAATTGCAATTAAATGCAAATGTATTATAGTTCAAATTTATATTAAATGCTATTGGCTAAACTTTTAAACTTAACCCACTTAAGTATTGACTTAAGTACATCTTTATATGTAACTTCATAATTGCTTCTATTGTCTTTGAAATATGGTTAAAATGCACTGCCAAATATATTGACAAACTAATTGATGGTAAACTTAAATATACTTTAACGTCATTTCAATTGAAATTTGTATGTCTTGTATTTAAATATATTTGTAGTTACACATTTGTCATGATGAAGTTGTAATTTATTATATTTAAAACATTAACTTTAAATGTAATATTAAATAACACACTACAGTTTACGTGTGCTTTAGTACGTTAGTCAACACAAAAAATAAGTGTACTTAAATTATTTCAAATGCATTTTAAAGAAACACTTTTGATATTGTTATTGTTGAAAAAATGTATTTAAGTGTGTTAAGAAACTGTACTTTTATTTCAGCAATATTATTAATATTAAAATAATCTACAAGTACCCTTTTTAAAAAATATATACTTTCAAGTACACTACAAGTGCACATTAAGTGCACTTCTTTTTAACAAGGGAAGAAACAAATGATTCACAGATTCATGAATCCACCTGGAAAGGTTACAACATTTTTATGTCATCTGAAGAAACATTGCTGTTTGTGTCTTGTCAAAAGACTCTCTATGAGCTTCTTGCCCCTCATGTTCCTCTTTTGCTGCACGTCAACTATTTTTGGCCCATTTTATTGTCTGCCAAGGGAAAATTGTAATTCTGATGGCTTAGAAATAGCACACTTTTCCCTCAACAAACCACACAATTTGAGGTATCATTCATGTAGCGCAAACAGTGTGAGATGAGAATTTTAATATTTAGATTCAGAGGCTTGTTCAAATTCTTAACCTTGAGTGTGCAATAGTAAATGGCGAGTTTGTGCACATTGTCCCCTGTTGCCACAACAATGAATGTCCCTGCTTGTGGTGATTTGTTGTCCTCACACTGACATTCAGCCCATCGTCTAGATCTAGAGCGTCTCTGGGAACGTAATACGTTACCCTGTTTGCTCTCTTCAAGGTTAAAGGCCACTGATTTCATCAACTCCAAAGGTTTTCCCCTCGAGTGAGCCAGATCCCTTTTGTTAGCGCTTCAACTAACCATTTTTGTCTTTGGTTTCCTCACAGAGCCGTATGGCGGAGAGCCTGCGTTTGTTCGATTCCATCTGCAACAACAACTGGTTCACCAATACCTCGCTCATCCTCTTCCTCAACAAGAAGGACCTGCTGGCCGAGAAGATCAAGCGTATCCCGCTGACGGTCTGCTTCGCCGACTACAAGGGGCAAAACACCTACGAGGAGGCGGCCGTGTACGTGCAAAGGCAGTTTGAGGACCTCAACCGCAACAAGGAGACCAAGGAAATCTACTCACACTTCACTTGCGCCACTGACACCAGCAACATCCAATTTGTGTTTGACGCGGTGACGGACGTGATCATCCAAAACAATCTCAAGTACATTGGGCTGTGCTAGGACGAGGGGACAGGGGAGAGGGGCGGCAGGCGCGGCATAGCCCATAAAACCCTTGGCGAACGACGAGGCCCGCCTGTCGATCGATCTGAGTGCCCTCAAAAACGCTTGTTGAAACAGGACACTCAGATGAGGCCCAGAGGAAAGGGCTACATGCTGCCATCCTGCTAGATTTATCAATGTCAAAAACGTAAAGGTCAAAGAGGATTTTACAAGGTTGGTATAAATGTGTTTGCACTGAACATATGAGTATGTAGACACACTCACACATTCACCATTGTTACGTTTGTTCACACACAACGGACTTCGGGATCAGCCGTCAAGCACACGTTTGACATGGAAACACTGGAAACAGATCTCCCCGCTCCTCTCCTCCCTGACAAACAGCAGGAATTCCTTAACATCCATGAAAGGGATAGTTCACCCAAAAATGTGTTCATGTGCTCATGTCATTTCAAACCTGTATGACTTACGTTCTTCTGTGGAACCCATAAGGAGATGATTAGCAGAATGTTCATGCTGCTCTTTTACATATGATGACAGTGAATGTTGAAAATGACAACAAAAAAAAACACCAGAAAAGTCATTTAACATTATACTTGTGCGCTTATTATTAAGGAATATGTTTTAAAGCCATATGCACATATTTAAATTTGGTGCATCACAACTTGTGAAGTTACACATATTACAGTTGAACCACGACAGAAGATGATTAAAACAATGATTTCAAATGTAGTTTCAAGTAAAACCTTTAATTTGACATTACTACAAAGTGCACATTTTAAAAGTGTACTTAAGTGTGTTAAGAAATACAGTCATGAAAGTCTGCCCTCTGTAAGTACACTTAAGTGGCCTTTTATTTCATTAATATTATATTATCTGCAAGTACAGCTTTAAAAAAATATATACTTTTAAAATTTGAAGAACAATTCGAGTGCACATTCAAAACTATTAAGTACACTTTTTTCTCGAGGGAAGAAAAGAATGAGTCTTTGGGTCTATCCCAATACCCACACTTGTGGTCTTGGGCACAAAAAAAAGTTACTTGTATTTTAATAACACTATGTTTTTATGTTACTACTACAAAAGTTCTACACACGTGTGGTCTTCATGCCCACTTTACCACTTGGTTCAAATACAGAAAATATGTAAGCAAACAAGTGGTCAAGTGCAAAGATATCAAGTATGGGTATTGGGACAGGCCCTACATTTTTATGTCATTTGAAGAAAAGTTGAGTGTTTGTCTGTGTAAAAAATTGCCTCCATTATTCTAGGTGGTTGCCAGGCTGTTGTTAGGTGGTTGCTAGTGGAAGTTTCTGTTTGAATGGAATGGTTTCTAGTTGGTTTCTTAGTTGGCAAAAGTGTCCAACCCAATGTCTCTGTGAGATTCTTGTCCCTCAGGTTCCTCTATTTGTGCAAATTAACTATTTTTTGCCCATTTTTTTCATCCAGGCTGTAATTCTGATGGCTTAGAAAAGCAATGGCACACTGTCCCTCAACGATATTAGTCTTAAATATTATATTAAGTCTTAAAGCTATATACACAATTTGTGGATTGCAATTGGTTAACACAAGTCAGTCCTGTCATGGCACAACTTGATGTGTCATATTTGAAGATACATGTACATGAATGAGTTTTGAGTGAATAACGACTTAAATTTGAGTGTTTTTCTCACGCAAATCTGTCGTATGACTTCTTAAAATTTGGAATATAGATTAGATGGACTGCTTTTATAGTACTTAATGCCATTTTTGGCACTTAACAGCCCTTGGTCATCATGCACTGTCATTGAGTGGAAAAGAGCAGCGTGAACATTCTGCTAAACATCTCTTTTTGCATTCCACAGAAGAAATAAAGTCATCAGCTTCAAAGTGACACGAGGGTGAGTAGATGATAAAATTGTAATTTAGGTGAACTGTTCCTTTAATTTTGTCTTTCTTTATAGGGTCTTTGATTTGCCTGATTAAAGTAATGCTGCTTTCGGAGATGATATAAAGAGTTTATATGAAAATATAATTGCATATGAGAGGTTAAAAGTATCCCGAGAGAAAGAAAAACAACAAAAAAATAACAATGTCATTTGGTTTTGCTCCAAAGGTGAAAACTGCCGCTGTCTGAATATGGAGTCAAATGGCATTCACACTGTAGTTTATTTTTGGCTGTCTGACCCCCTAGGAATCAATCTATTTTCTTGTTTCTTTTTATTCTGTTTTCCTTTTGCCTAAAATAGGATGTTTTTAGAGCAAGCGTCCTTCTTTCCATGAGAGTGTTACACTGGGAGAGTGAGCATTAAGTGTTTCATAACGTTCATTCCAGATTCAAAGAAAAATAAACAGTGCCAATATCAATGTAAATAAAAAAAGGCCCATCAATCATGTTACTTTCTCAGTTTTTATGGACAAAAAAAGTATATATATAGTAACATTAAATATGCATGAATTTGTTACTTTGGATTTTTGATAAATTATAGTTTGATTTGCTTTCTTATATTTTTAGTTTTACTAACATGCTCCAAAAATATATCAAAGTCAAACACTGTGTACGATCGTACAGTTGTTTCCTGCGAGGTATTTATTGAAAAGAGTTTTATGTGCAGAAAGAGTCATTTTATGTCCAACCTAAACTCAGCACGAAAACATTAAAAGAGGATTTACTCCTCAAATTTTGTTTGAATCGAAAAAGCGAGAAAGAGAAAGAAAAGAAAATCTATGAAAGAGCAGAATCTTTCTATTCTGGTGTCATTTTGAGTGGACATTGTCTACTGTATGTGTAAATACTATGTGAGGTACACTTTGTGAGACAATGAAAAAAATAATAATCTAAATCACTTTTTAAGATGTAGGGCTGATTGACAAATTAAAGGGGTCCATCCTGCTCCAGTCCTCCTTCTGTTCAGCTATGACGATGTACAACAAACCCAAATAAGGGCTTCAGGATTGATTTTACAGGATGTCCACCAAAAAAAGAAACAAATAATAAAGTATAAAAGAACAATAATAGTGAATAAAAAGAATTATGCAAATGTTGTTTGTGCTGCAGGTTTGTTTCTTGTGTTGGGGTGAGTGAGGCTTCAGCAACTCTTGATAAACAAAGTTACCCAGAATTGCTTGTGTTTGACACTTTTTCCACATATACAGGCATGTTTATTACAGTTTGATATTTTCTACAATGTGATCCAACAGTAATGTACAATAGTATAAGTATAATAGTACAACAGTATAATACTATTATACAATGTATAATAGTAGTATTTTATGTTTATTCTGACGTTTATATAGGCATTAACAACCACAAAATTGTCACGCAAAAATCAAATTTTAAAAAACATAAGCTTATTTTTAGGAGCATTAAAGGAATAGTTCACCCCCCAAAAACGTACTTACCCTCAGGCCATCAAAGATGTACAGTAGATCAGTTTGTTTCTTTATCGCAACAGATTTGGAGAAATGTAGAATTAGATCACTTGCTCACCAATGGATCCTCTGCAGTGAATGGGTGCCGCCAGAATGAGAGTTCAAAAAGCTGATAAAAACATCACAATAAACATTTGTTTTCACAAAAATCCTAAATATTTGTGACCTTGTCTGTGAAATCCAGGCTAAAGTCTCAAAATCTAATTATGAGATAACAAGCATCGCAGATTGAAATCCTAATCAAACTTTATTTCAACCATTAATTTCACTATGATTTCAATCTTTGCATGGCCTTAGTCAATATTTAAGACATCAAGGTTATATTTTCACAGAATGTTTTTTAGCTTGTAAAAGATTTTATGTAGAAAACAGTAAATCACAAAAAAATGACTCCTATATCAACAATATTGCTTTCTCCAGTGAAGAAGTCATCTAATCTGAATCAGGAGAGAAATATGTACAAATCAAACACTGTTTACCAACGAAAATAGTCCAAAACTAAACAAAACAGTTCTAAACAAATGTGTTGGTGGATTTTAATGTGAGAGAACAAAAGGGAATAGACTTTTTTTTTAACTGGAGTAACTGTTATTATGGATTACGGACAGAAGTGATGGTTTAAATTTAAAACCCCTTAATGATGGATTAGTTTCTTACAAACACGCAGCCTTTCACTTCACAAGATGTTAACTGATGTACTGGAGTGGTGTGGATTATTGTGATGCTTTTATCAGCTGTTTGGTTTCTCATTCTGACGGCACCCATTCACGGCAGAGGATCCATTGGTGAGGAAGTGATTTCTCCAAATCTGTTCTGATGAAGAAACAAACTCATGTAAGTTTATAGCAAATTTTCATTTTCGGGTGAACTATTCTTCTAAAACTTTTTGCACTGTGACAATTTCATGACAATTAAAACATCTTTCAGAATTTGCACAACTCTTATGCAAAAAAAGATTATATAGTATTTTACTCTAACATGCTAAAAACAAGCCATATTGCAGTAATGACATTAAGAATAATGGTAATTTAAAAAAATAAAAAAATTAAAGGTAATGCAAAAGCATCAATGGCCCTAAAACAGGTCTGCACTTGAAATATATTCTCTGATATTATTTGCTTCCAGCATTGACCACTAATGCAAGACAACATAAATATGGTCACCAATACATATTCCAGTATATGCATGTTTTTACAGTATCAGTTGAATTATCAGCCACATTAAATGTTAAAAGCAATAAATTGGGACAGCTACAATAAGTGGCCAAATACATTGCCTCCATGATAAATCATTTGCATGCATGTATTGCGTGCTGTCACTCTAATTCAATGGCATATGCCACAGGCTGATGCATAGCATCTAATCCATGAGGAAATTGTTTCTTCCTGGGTAATTGTCCCTGGACATCAGATTCTAGGAAATGTCTTCTCAGTCCGTTTCAATTCAGTCCACTCAAGCAACAGTAGAAGCTCAACACTGCTTTTATTTATAGTGCATTGCACCATGGCAATCACCATGATAATTAAATGTGCAATTAAATTATTCTTCAATTGATTTATGTCTGCAGAGGGTTTGTAGTAAAAAGAACTGAGAGAGAGAGAGAGATGGATGGAAGAGAAGATGAGGGAGAAAGAGAGGCTGGAATGGTCTCGCATAATGGACCAATTAGTGGCCAAACCCTGGATGACCCTTTATTGTTGTCATTACTAACACAGCCCATTGTTTATCACGCCACTAATTCTAGAGTACCATGACAGCCTACAGAACTGACAAAATAAAGGTTTATGTACCAAGGAAGCATTCTGAATGAATCTGTTCAAGATATTCAGAGCTATTCTATAATGTGTGGGTGCCACCTCCTCCATTTTATCACTAATGTTTTTTCTGACCACACTGTACAACTCATTATGTATCTACACCATGAGGGAAAAAAAAATCGATAAATACTTACAAATCTGCTTTGATTAAGAATAAATTGAGAATATAGGACTGTTTCAAACTGACCTTCAGCTCCATCCGTTGGAGAAAGTCTGAAGAGGCCATATTTGTTTTGGTTTTTTTAAATAAAAAATATAACCTATACAAAGAGTTTATTAATATCAGTTATGTAAACCTGTCGCCTTTCAGCAAAATTCATCAATCTCCAGAATGTGTAATTTTAGAGTGTTAAAGTTAATGCTGAAAAAACAAACAAACAACAGAAACCATCACAGAAATTCTAATGGTTTCCATTACAAACTTTACAGACCATCAACTTTTAACCATTAAAACCATTAAAAATGGTTTCCTGTTGTGTGTTTTGGGAAATATTCCATTAGTATTTAGTGATTTTAACAAGCCACCAATAGAAGGCGACCAATTACCAGTAGAGACAAACAGGGTCCATTTCCATTCAAACCAATACAATTCCCATTAAAACCATTACAAATTCTGTGATGGATTTTATTTATTTATTTATTTATTTTTATTTTTTCCAGCAGGATATTTATTGAGATATTTATTTTAAATTCAAATAAACAGGCTGAAGGTTTTATGTTTTATCATGTTTTATCACCAGTTCCCCTTTCGAATTTCAGGGCAGGTGGATTGAAAAAATCCCAAAAACAAACAAACCAAAAAGTAATATTACCTTTCACAATTAACAAATAACAAAAATATTAAATTAATAGGCTATCAGTTGTGCAAAGTTCAGCAAAATTAGCCACAATCCCTAGAATGTGTCAATTTACGCCATTTGTGCAGCACCAGATTTTTATAAATATACACAAAGTATAACTTCTCAAGACCATTGCAGAGTTTTAGTATTTATTGTAAATTCATATCCACCTTATTTTTCCTGTAAGAGCGGGTGTAAATTTGTAAATTTTATGGGTCTGGCTTCCAGTTTCATCTGCATCCAGCCAATTTTAACTGTAGCAGCTTGTTTTGCTGCTTGATATCGCAAACTGGTGTTTCTTACCATATTATTTTACTGTATTTTACTTATAAACACATAGCACAAACAATTTTACCGTTTGTTATTCTTCTCGTTTTTTTCATACCATGGCTAATGAAGTGGAAGTCTCGCACATTCACAGAAAACAACTTACTTCTGCATTGAAAAATAAGGTGGGTAGCTATCACCCTAATAGGGTTTCAGCTGACCGTGTGCATGAGTAGGAAATCTGACATGTACTTGTTGAACTCGTAGCTGGTAAAATATGGAAAGAAAACCTTCGGAATGAAGACTATTTGTTATATGCTTTTAAAAATGTTTTCATAATGTTTTACCGCTGTGAAACCTTAAGGAGGTGTATTCTGAAAATTAACCTCTTCTGTTAGGACAGGTGAATGTTGCTTTAAAAGATACATATTTATATTTCTGTATTCAGCTGTCTTCAACACTTGCTTTGCTGGGAACAAAACACAAATCATATTTCTCTCACCATTGTGGGTGTTAATGAGGTATGTGGGAAGTTTTCACTCTTCTGAGACTCTGGAGTTCCCTAAGCGTGGCCTCAATGCCCTGTCAATCTCACAAAATAAAGCTGATGAAAATTAAAAAAGGAGGGTACAGGTCACGACATGGGTGTAATCACACGTTTGGCATGGGGAAACTCAGAGACTGAGATAGAGACTGTAGTATGTAGTGGTTTATGCCACAGCTGTGACCACTGTGACTCTAGATTATTGAAAAAGTACATTTGTTCTGAAAAACAGAAGTGAACAGATGAATGCTACAGCAGTGCTGAGCAGGAGGGCCGGCCAATGGAAGACCTTGTGACTGTCATGAGCAGCAGGGAAGCACACACCGCAGAGACAGAGGAGGAAGGCACTCAATTTAATCTCATTCTTCAGAATGGTAAACAGCGGTTTTAAGCTTTGGAGTCTTGACAACAAATTGGATTCAGAGTCCAAATCGTTCACATGGACAAATGTGATGTGTCACACTGATATAAGATGGTTGGGTGAACTTCAGTCAGGTCATATTTCACATTTTACAAAGCTCACAGTACATTTTGCATAAAGAAAACAAGCTTTTTTTTTCATTCTGACGTTATTGCAGTGACAGTTAAGCACATTTCCCTTATTCTCATTACTGTAATACATCTGGATGTGATTTCTGTAAATCATTCTCAATGTTTTTTTTTAATTAGATTCTCATTACTGGAATTATACAGTATTTTTTAAAAAAAATCTAAATACAAAATCAAACTAAATGAAGACAGTGCAGCAATCCAGCTAGCATTGTGTATAAATATGACTGAAATAAAGCAGAAACATAAATATATATTTATATAATTATTTTTAAAAAACAAATATTTTTATTTTATTATTTATTATATTTTAAATTGTAAAACAAATATTTTTAAATACTTTTTTTTGCTATATTTATTTCACACACACACACACACACACACACACACACACACACACACACACAAAATTTTGTATAATATAGAGTTTATATACAGTATCTCACAAAAGTGAGTACACCCCTCACATTTCAGCAACAAATGTAGTATAATTTCTCAAGGGATAATACTGCACAAATGAAACTTGGATATATTTTAGAGTAGTCAATGTGCAGCTTGTATAGAAGTACAAATTTACTGTCCTCTAAATATAACTCTACATATAATCATTATTGTCCAAATAACTGGCAACAAAAATGAGTACACCCTAAGTGAACATGTTAAAACTTTGTCCAAAGTGTCAATATTTTGTAGGGGCACCATTGTTATCTAGCACTGCCTTAATCCTCCTGGGCATGGAGTTCACCAGAGCTGCACAGGTTGTTGCTGGCATCCTCTTCCACTCCTCCATAATGACATCACGGAGCTGCTGGATGTTAGACACATGGTGCTTCTCCACCTTCCGCTTTAGGATGTCCCACAGGTGCTCAATAAGGTTCAGGTCTGGAGACATACTTGGCCACTCCATCACTTTCACTTTCAGCAGCAAGGCAGTTGTCATCTTGGCGGTGTGTTTGGGGTGGTTATGTTGGAAAACAGTTTCTGAACAGTACATGTTGGAATCCATGTTTCCCTCAATGAACCGCAGCTCCTCAGCACCAGCAGCACTCATGCAGCCCCAGACCATGATGCTACCACCACCATGCTTGACTGTAGGCAAGGCACAATTTTCTTGGTACTCCTCACCAGGGCGTCGCCACAATTGCTGGACACCATCTGAGCCAAACAAGTTTATCTTAGGCTCATCAGACTACAGGATATGGTTCTAGTAATTCATGCTCTTGGGCAGACTGTCTTCAGCAAACTGTTTGCAGGCTTTTTTGTGAACCAGCTTCAGAAGAGGCTTCCTTCTGGGACGATGGCCAGACAAACCAACTTGTTGCAGTGTGCGGCGTATGATCTGAGCACTGACAAGCTGACCTTCCACTTCTGCAACCTCTAAAGCAATGCTGGCAGCACTCATGCATCTGTTTTTTGAAGTCATCTTCTGCACCTGACGCACAGCACAAGGACTCAACTTCTTTGATCGACCCTTGCGAGGCCTGTTCCGAGTGAAACCCGTCTTGGAAAACCTCTGTATGACACTGGCCACTGTACTGTAACTCAGTTTCAGGGTGTTACTGAACTTCTTATAGCCTAGGCCATCTTTGTGGAGAGCAACAATTCTAATTCTCAAATCCTCAGAGAGTTCTTTGTCATGAGGTGCCATGTTGAACATCCAGTGGTCATTATGAGAGAATTGTACTCAAAGCACCAAATTTTAACTGCTCTAATACAAGATACACAAATTTGTATGGTCCTGTCAAGCAGACAAAAACATGAACATGATGAATAGGACATGTGGCTTTGCATGGTTAAACAAAGTATAGCTGTTATCACTTAGGGTGTACTCACTTTTGTTGCCAGCTTTTATCTTTACTGCTATACAAGTTGCACATTGACTACTCTAAAATATATCCAAGTTTCATTTCTATAGAATTGTCCCTTGAAAAGATATACTAAATTGATTGCCGAAATGTGAGGGGTGTACTCACTTTTGTGAGATACTGTATTTACTTTTTAATATTTAGTATATTATATATATTTTTATTTTTATTCTAGTGGATTTCAATTAATTTAGGCTGATAAAAATTTTATTGGCCTTATTTTTCTTTGAGATGCAGTAAAAAAAAAAAGTGGTCTCGACATGTTTCATGAGATTGATCTGTTTTGAATTAATTTTCTTCAGAATATTGGGTTTAAAATGTAGGTCACTATTATTAATCGAGTAATCACACACGAAATGTTGATATGTGTAATTAATTTAATAAAGAGTGACCTACAAATATTCTCTCACATTTGTTTGCCACTTGTATAAAAGGGTGTGAGAGAAAAACAGATCTCCAATTCTGCAATGTCACATGTGAGGCCTTACAGAAATACACAAGGGTGTTGTTAATATGTTCCAGACATCTGATTATCTTTTTTACTCCACTGAACCTGCCAGATGCAGGAATTATTACACCACTATATTTGGTGGCATCTGTCTCTTCTGGTAACAACAAACATGTAAACAAAAAAGTTTATGCACAGTCTGCATTCTCTTTTCATTTCAGTTGTCAAAGAGGTCGACGACTGTACATCGAACACTTTGATTCTGATGATGCCAGCATCAAACTAAACCCTCTTCTGAAAATACATCATATCACAGCCAGGACACAGATAGGATCGATTAGAAATGAATCAATTTAGCTGCACATACTACCAAACTGTCCATCATTATTGATGAATGTGAAATGGAATAAGACCCAAGGC
The DNA here is from genome assembly GCA_021397915.2 of Tor tambroides. Taxonomy (NCBI): domain Eukaryota; kingdom Metazoa; phylum Chordata; class Actinopteri; order Cypriniformes; family Cyprinidae; genus Tor; species Tor tambroides. The sequence continues at coordinate 140,713 of JAFVLL020012547.1, read as the reverse complement.
CAGACTGAGCAAGTCAACCTAGTCACCTTTGCCCTTTTGTACCCATTAAAAGAGCTGTAGCCTGGCCTACTGACACTGATGCGGCTCATCTACATTTGTTGATGCAAATGTCCTTGTTCAGTCATTGTTTTAAAATGACATGAAAAGAAAGTTGTTACTAAGGAAAATCTCTTCAGGTGAAAATCTTCCCTGAAGCGCCATGCATGAGGAGCACAATCTAACTTGCTTGGCATGACACAGCACTCTCGCTTAACAGAAGCCGTTGAAGGTGATGTGCTGCCACCCTGCGGTCATTCAGGGTAATGCACCACTTACCAGGTCAAAGCTTAAGGTCAAATAGGTAAACACTGCCTGGCCACAAAAAAAATAAAAAATAAAAATTGTCATATGGATTTAAATAACCAAATACTTAGTATTTTAGGATTGAATCATTATTGCAATGATTAGTATGTTTCTGGCATATTGTATGTTTGGCAGCAACTGTTTTAATACTAACTGATGCAAGTGTGTAGCTTTTTATTTCTCAAATAGCCATGTTAGAAGACATACCGACGTCTGTATTACAGGATTACAGTGCCAAGATTCATCAGGCTCAAATTCTGAAAGATTGGTCACCAGAGTCCTGACCTTAACCCCTTAACCCTACTAAAAGTGGAGCTGGAGTCAACTTTACACTGCTTGTCCAAAGAAAAAAAGTTGCACACTCTAATATTTCGTTCAGATCGCCTTTAGATTTGATTATATTGTGCGTTCGTTGTGGCATTGTTTTGAAATTTATTTCCTTATTAATATATTTTATATTAATATTAGTGAATAATATTTAATTCATAATAGTTAATTAATAGTTAATATTTCCAAAAACATAACAATATTTCACATTTTTACAGTTCGCCGATGTCCAGTAATTGTCTCATTGACTTGCAGGTAGAGTATTGTTTTTATTTTAAATGTTTTTTTTTTCCTTCTGCAAGTTGACATTTTTTTTTAATGATTTACTTAAGGGGTCAAAATTCCCTTGATCTTTTGACATATAAGAGGTTAATGTTCGCAGGTTGCATTAACAGCAGCCATGAAAGATCGCGCTGTGTACCTCCTGCACCACGTGACTGCGGGTTCCTCGTGGTTGCTATGGCGATGACGGTAGGATTTGATGCGGAGAGGCAATACGCAGTCGGCAGATATCAGACTGCACTACAGGAATATCCGTGAGTACACGACAGCCTATTCATTTTATACAGTCTCAGCAGGTCTTTGAGCTAAAACGGCGATTAGCAGTGATTCTAAAGGATTTTTAATTGATAACATACTAACTGCGCCGTTACAGCGCTGTGTTGTGTTGCCAGTCAGGTACAAAAAAATGCAGCTCTGTTTATTTAGTGTTTATAAAGGCATACATTTTTTTTAAAACCATAAATATTTTTTTTACAGTCTTCTGTATGAATTAAAGAAATCTACTAAAAGATATCTACAGCATTTCTAGTATTTCTTTAAAAAAAAATAAAAAAAAACCTTACAACCTTTTAAAGTTGTAATGGCTTTTCTGGATATATTGCTATATCTAGTATACACTTACCATATAAAGTATGCTATACAAAGTAGTTCAGGTTGATGTAAATGTACAGAGTAAACACATACAGCAGGTTATCTGGTTGCACTGACAGTGTGTGTCTTTCACAGGCGAGTTTCCCTGGACAACCTGCTGACAAGACAATGCATTTCAGCCCTCCTGTCAGCAGAGACAGGATCATATCGACATTTCCAAAGGTACACAGTCTAAACTCACATTGTGTGAATTATTTACGGGTACTTTAATAGAAGAGATCATTCTGTATTTGAAAAGGTTAAATCATCCAGTATGATTCATATTGCAAGTCGTACTACAGGAAATTCAGTAAGCTTTCTGTAAACTGTAGTGAGCACATCAGATTAGTATATTGAGAATGTGTGACATCCATAGAGGAGCCTCAGTGCAGATGAATCCATCAGGATCACAGGACTGCAGCTAATTCTGCTCAAATAAAAAGGCTTCCCACAGCTGCTTCCTATACTAGTTTTCTGAGTAGCAGGGTCATATTAAGGGCAGATGTACCACTTACTTTCTTAAGGCACATTCCTGGCCTTTTTGTGAATGATTCCAAAATGGTAAGTGTTGGAAGAGACAGCACTGAAACAGACAGTAGTCTAATGTTCTTCATGATGAGTTCATCTGCATTTTTTAGTTCTGTTCTATTATTCTGTAGTGTTACAATCCACAAGCTTGTGTACAGATGAAGGATGATTGGAATACAAAAGCCAAGATGGCTTGCCAAGACCGGGCAGCACGTCAGCAAGGGTTTGTATGCATATGAATATATTTACATTTAAAAAAAAATTTTTTTTCAAAATGTTTCTAAAGAATTAGGGCTGCCCTCAACTAAAGATTTTTCTGGTCGGCTAGTAGTCGGTCATATACTGTATAGAGAGAGAAAGAGAGAAATTATTAGTCTGTTTATTATATAATTATATTCATATTATCTTCTAGGTGTGACAGGCTTAAGATGTCAAAAGCAGTAGTGGTTGGAGATCTCAATGTGGGAAAAACATGCTTAATAAACAGGTAAAGTGTATACAGGTGGTTTAATTAAAGGGATACTTCACCCAAAAATGAAAATTCTGTCGTTAATTACTCATCCTCATGTTGTTTCAAACCTAAGGCCTTCATTCATATTTGGAACACAAATTAAGATATTTTTGATGAAATCTGAGAGCTTTCTGACCCTGCGGAGACAGCAACACAACTACCACGTTCATTGCCCAGAAGGGTAGTAAGGACATTGTTAAAATAGTCCATGTGACATCTGTGGTGCAACTGTAATGTTATTAAGATAGAAGATTTTTTTTTTTTGCGCAAAGAAAACAAAAATAATGACTTAATTCAATAAACAGTGTTTGACGTGCATTCATGACTGTACCACAACATATTTACAAGGTATATAAAGAAATTGTTGAATAAAGTCATTATTTTTGCTTTCTTTGCAAAAAGTATTCTTGAAGCTTCATAAAAATTACGGTTCAACCAATGATGTCACATGGACTATTTTAAAGATGTCCTTACTACCTTTCTGGGCCTTGAATGTGTCAATTGCATTGCTGTCTATGCAGGTTCATAAAGCTCTCAGATTTCATCAAAATGATCTTAATTTGTGTTCTGAAGATGAACAAAGGTCTTACAGGTTTGGAACGACATGAGGGTGAGTAATTAATGACAGATTTTTCATTTTTGGGTGATCTATCCTTTAGATGATACATGTTATATTTTTCATGGACATTAAGTTCCATTATGTGTTTGTATATCATACTGTAGGTTCTGTAAAGACGTGTTTGAGAGAGACTACAAAGCTACTATAGGTGTTGACTTTGAGATTGAGAGATTTGAGTTGTCTGGGCTGCCCTTTTCTCTTCAAATGTGAGTAGTTATCTTCTGAATGATTTAAATAACATGTCTGTTCATTTGAAATTTGCATGTCTTTTATATTTGTTTTTGCACATTACAATATTTGCAGATGGGACACTGCTGGTCAGGAAAAGTTCAAATGCATCGCATCAGCATATTACAGAGGAGCTCAAGGTAAAATGCAGGTTCTCATTTAAAGGAACAGTTCGCCAAAAATTAACATTTGCTGAAAATTCACTCACCCTCAGGCCATTTAAGATGTAGATGAGTTTGTTTCTTAATCTGAACAGATTTGGAGAAATTTAGCATTACATCACTTGCTCACCAGTGGGTCGTCTGCACTGAATGGGTGCCATCAGAATGAGAGTCCAAACAGCTGATAAAAACATCACAATAATGCAGAAATAATCCACACGATTCCAGTCCATCAATGAATGTGTTTTGAAGTAAAAAGCTGCATATTTGCAAGAAACAAATCCAACATGATGTTTTTAACTTTAAATCAGGAGAAAAATATGAAATTCTCTCTGTGAGTCAGGAGAGAAATCTGCACAGATCAAGCACCATTTACAAGTGAAAACAGTCCGAAACATTTCTAAACAAATATGTCAGTGGATTCATATGTGAGAGGACAACAGGGGATGGTAAGAAGTGTTATGGATTATGGAATAGTATTTGGGTAACAGTTTAAAGTTAAAACACTTTAATGATGGATTAGTTTTCTTACAAACACTCAGCTTTTCACTTCACAAGATATTAATTGATGGACTGGAGTTGTGTGGATTATTGTTATGTTTATAATCAGCTGTTTGGACTCTCATTCTGATGGCACCCATTCACTGCAAAGGATCCACTGGTGAGCAAGTGATGTAATGCTAAGTTTCTCCAAATCTATTGCGATAAAGAAACAAACTCATCTACATCTTGAATGACCTGAGGGAGAGTAATTTTTTTTATATTTTTTGATTTTTGGGTAAACTATTCCTTTAATACTCCAGATCAGAGTCTGTTTAAACCCCAATATAATATTTTATGTTTCTACTCTAAAAGTTATTATTACGGTCTTTGACATGGTGGATATCAAGAGCTTGGAACACACACAGTAAGTAAAACCTGTAGTAGTGTTTTGAAGATTGAAAAGGTGTCAAAGAATTGTAATTTTAATGATTTTTATGTTTGCTTCTCAGACAGTGGTTGTCAGAGGCACTGCAGGAAAATGAACCAGACTCCTGTTTTGTTTTCTTAGTTGGCACAAAAAGAGACCTCCTGGTGAGAATAGTCCCCACAGACAAGCACGCATATGTATACATACAACTTGTAAAAGCTATTAAAGACTCCCTGTTGTCCTTATGTGAAGTCTGCAGAAGAGTGCCAGAGAACAGAGAGCGATGCCATAAAGATTGCAGCAGAAATGAACGCTGAGTTCTGGTCGGTGTCCTCAAAAACAGGTACATTCTGAAGGGATAAGAATACAACCCGAATTCCGGAAATGTTGGGACATTTTTTAAATTTGAATAAAATGAAACCTAAAAGAATTTCAAATCACATGAGCCAATATTTTATTCACAATAGAACATAGATAACATAACAAATGTTTAAATTTTATGCACAAACTGAGCTCATTTCAAATTTGATGCTTGCTACAGGTCAAAATAGTTGGGACGAGGGCATATTTACCATGGTGTAGCATCTCCTCTTCTTTTCAAAACAGTTTGAAGACGTCTGGGCATCGAGGTTATGAGTTTCTGGAGTTTTGGTGTTGGAATTTGGTCCCATTCTTGCCTGATACAGGTTTCCAGCTGCTGAAGAGTTTGTAGTCGTCTTTGACGTATTTTTCATTTAATGATGCACCAAATGTTCTCTATAGGTGAAAGATCTGGATTGCAGGCAGGCCAATTCAGCAGCTGGAATCTTCTACTACGAAGCCATGCTGTTGTAATAGCTGCAGTATGTGGTTTTGCATTGTCCTGCTGAAATACACAAGGCCTTGCCTGAAATAAACGTCGTCTGGAGGGGAGCATATGTTCCTCTAAAACCTTTATATACCTTTCAGCCTTCCAAAACATGCAGGCTGCCCATACCGTAAGCACTTATGCACCCCCATACCATCAGAAATGCTGGCTTTTGAACTGAACTGATGAGGTCTCCCTCATCTTTAGCCCGGAGGACACGGCGTCCATGATTTCCAACAAGAATGTCAAATTTGGACTCATCTAACCGTAGAACACTTTTCCACTTTGAAACAGTCCATTTTAAATGAGCCTTGGCCCACAGGACATGATGGCACTTCTGGACCATGTTCACATGTGGCTTCCTTTTTGCATGATAGAGCTTTAGTTGGCATCTGCAGATGGCACGGTGGATTGTGGACTGAATCTTTTGATGATGTTATGGACTGTAGATGATGAGATTTGCAAATGCTTTGCAATTTAATGTTGAGGAACGTTGTTTTTAAAGTATTCCACAATCTTTTTACGCACTCTTTCACAGATTGGAGAGCCTCTGGCCATCTTTACTTCTGAGAGACTCTCTAAGACATCCCTTTTATAGCTAATCATGTTACAGACCTGATGTCAATTAGTTTGACATCATTAGTTTGACATTAATTAGTTTCTAGATGTTCTCCCAGCTGAATCTTTTTCTAAATTTATTGTTTTTTCAGCCCTTTGTTGCCTCTGTGCCAACTTTTTTGAGACCTGTAGCAAGCATCAAATTTGAAATGAGCTCAATTAGTGGATAAAAGTGTAAAATTTCTCAGTTTAAACATTTGTTATGTTCTATTGTGAATAAAATATTGGCTCATGTGATTTGAAAGTCTTTTAGTTTTTTATTCAAATTGAAAAAAACGTCCCAACATTTCCGAAATTCGGGTTGTATAAATTCACTTCATAGATTTTACTATGTCCATTACAAGAACTACAAGTTGGATACTACATGTAACTGTTACTACTATGGGTTTGAAGGGGAAAACGTCCAGGAGTTTTTCTTTCGCGTGGCAGCTCTGGCATTTGAAGATGCCATACTGAAGGACCTAGAGACAGAAATCAGCACCACTCAGATTGGAGATGGAAGTATTCTCGGTAAAAGATTGCACTATGAAATCATAAAACAGAGATGTTCACTTACGTAAATGTGTTGTATGAAGTAAAATATGTGGTTTTGTTATTTCAGATGATAAAGCACTGGAAGGTGCACAAGAAAAACCAAAGAAGAAGTCCTGTTGTTGACTTTCAATTGTTCAAGAAGAAGAAATAACCAACTTGTATTACAGGACAAAATAAATATTTAACCTAATAGAAAACAAAGTGTTTTTGGTTGACATAACCAACCTCTGAGTTGGGGCATCGTTAACATACTGTCTGAGAGGGACTACCTTATCAGAACATACATAAATAAGGGACTGACATCCGATATGATTTCAAGCATTTGATTTATACTGTAGTATTAACGTCAGAATTTTGTACTGCTGCATAAACTGCCATTTAATAATTGCACTGTATTTTTCATTTTGTATTTTTTTTTTAAATCTTCCTTTGGCAGATGAAATAAATATATGAAGCTGATGAAATTTTTGTTTGTGTTTGTCTTTACCTTACCCAAGCTTGAGAAATACTGTAGGATGTATTACTATAAATGAGGTGGACTTATTCCTGACCGCGAATCTCCAATACGCTAGGCGCCGCTGTGGATATCTCTATTATCACAAACCCGAAGAAGACACTGTCCGCTTAGTTCAGAAAACAGTACAAAAGTCGCCTTATTTCTGGGCAGATATACGTTAAGCTATGCGTTGTCGGTGTATAAATAAATATGGATCCTCTATCTATTAAACCTGTGTCTTACAATTAGAAGAAGTCTTTGCAGAGCGTTCTCCGGTATCAGAAGAAATGAGTCACGCGACTTGTAAACAAACAGGATGACAGACTGTCATGAGTTTGATCGCGCTTCTTCATCCTCAAGCACTTTGCGTGTCATTTAAAACTTTTGTTCCTGCATATCATGTCGATTTGAAATGAAGAAATGAAGATATTGATATTCTGCGGACTGCTTGAGCACTGGATATTTCTTTGTTTGTAAATGTGTATATAACTACCTGTACATCATCAAGACTACAATGACTGTTACCATGAAGGCAAACAAGTCCTACAAACTTGTGGTGCACAAGAAGGGCTTTGGAGGGAGTGGTGAGAATGTTCTTAATTCTTGAAATTAGTTTAAGGTTTTAGTTTATGACACTGGCTCTTTTAACATCCTTGTGTTTGTGCATGAATCTCTTAAAACTCAATCTTTCTCCACAGATGATGAGTTGATGATGAATCCAAAAGTCTTTCCTCAGGTTAAACTGGGGGATATTGTTGAGATTGCACATCCAAATGATGAGTACAGGTGAGAGGAGCTTTATGCTGATTTCAGGTCATGTCAGTCAGAAATATGTCTTAAAATTATGTCACATTTCATCTTAAAATCATTAGGAGAAACTATAAAATGTCATAATTGAGTTAAATGAAAAATGAAATCTTAAAGGACACGTTTTAATGTATTTTTTCATTGTTATTTTCTAACTGAACCTAAAACAAATAAAAAATTAGTAAAAAACTATATAGACTACATGAACTACATATTAGAAAAACTAATATGAATGGAAATTCTGGTCATTCTCACAAAAATATCTACAAATATGTCACATTTTATCCTATAAAAAGTCATAATTTGATGAAATAAAAAATATTACATCGCAATCTTACATGAAGGGCTTTGACATATGTGTGTGTGTGTGTGTGTGTATATATATATATATATATGTTTAAATACAATCAATTATTAACAATAATTATTTTAATTTTTTTTAAACTAAAACTAAAATCGAAATAAAAATGAATACAAACTGTGTAGACTATGTAAACTACATATTTAAAAAAAAACAAACAAAAAAAAAACTAATTAAAACTATGAATAAAATAATACTGCTGTCTTCTATATTTTACAGTATTGTGTATCATTGGTAGCACTTTATTTTACAGTCCTCCTGTTCCATGTGTCCATGCTATTTACTTTTTATAATTATTATAACTGGGTAATAACTAGGTACTGACCCTGAACCTACCCCTAAACCTAACTTAACCTTTGTAGTTACCTTACCAATAGTTTCTGGGGTAAGTACAGTGTAAGTACACATACCGTAAAATAAAGTGTAATCAGTATATTAATATATGCGTTGATAATATTTTTGTTTATAATTTCTGTGTCTTTGTCTTAGTCCTCTGCTGCTGCAGGTCAAAAGTTTGAAAGAAGACCTGCAGAAAGGTGAGTTTTAAATTAGCACTTAATTTTCTGTACTATTAACTATTAATCGGCTTTATCTTAGTGTTCATTTTCTAAGTGAATTTTCTTTTTTTCCACAAACAGAAACCATTAGTGTAGATCAGACAGTGGCTCAGGCCTTCAAGCTTCGCGCCTACCAGGATGTCATCATCAATATTGTGGACCCAAAGGTGTTTTATACAGAAATACACTTTATTGCACAGTCCTACTATTTTATTTATGGACTATATTTACAATATAGCAGAGCCTCTCATTTTTTATTACCGAAATGTTCCATTGAAATTTACCAGGATGTGACTTTGGATCTGGTGGAGCTCACCTTCAAAGATCAGTATATTGGACGAGGAGACATGTGGAGACTGAAGAAGAGCTTAGTGAGTAGATTAGATTCAAATCTGCATGGGATGTTCATTTTTGATAACTTGTAATGATCTTTATGTCTTCATGATGTTCTTTCAGGTGAGCACATGTGCGTATGTGACACAGAAAGTAGAGTTTGCAGGAATCAGGTAACAGCATCCATTATTACAGGCTGTCTGGAATACTTGATTCTGATTGTTCAGTTTACGTATTCTACAGTCAGAAGTATGTGTATAATGATTTATACGCTACTGTTCAAAGGTTTGGGGTCAGTTTTTGTATATTTTTGAAAGAAATTAATACTTTTTTTCAGCAAGGATGCTTTAAATTGATCAAAAGTGACAGTAAAGACATTTAAAATGTTACGCATGTTAAAATGTTAAGACATTTAAAAAATATGAAGCAGCACAACTTTTTTCAACACTGATAATAATAAGAAATATTTCTTGAGCATCAAATCAGCATATTAGAATGATTTCTGAAGGATCATGTGACACTGAAGATTGGAGTAATAATGCTGATAATTCAGCTTTTTCGCCACAGGATAAATTAAATTTTAATGTATATTTAAATAGAAAACAGTCATTTTAAATAGTAATAATATTTCACAGTTTTACTGTTTTTACTGTACTTTTTAAATTAAATAAATGCAGTCTTGTTGAGCATAAGAGATAACATTTAAAAATCTTACTGAGCCCAAACGTTTGAACAGTACTGTATGTCTAACTAACCAAATAATCGTTTTATCATGGTTTCAGAGCCCAGGCCAGTGAATTGTGGGTAAAAGGAGAGAAGGTCACTTGTGGCTACATTAGTGAAGATACAAGGGTGAGAGTCTCTCTTTGGAAATTCAGTTTGTGTTACTATCCATCACTATACTTTTTTTTCCCACATGTTTTCTCCACCTAGGTGGTGTTTCGGTCCACCTCTGCGATGGTTTATATATTTATTCAGATGAGCTGTGAGATGTGGGACTTCGATATCTATGGTAAAGAGACCGTTTTTTTAACTATTATGTATTTGAAGAGTAAATCTGTTATTTCAGGGCATTCTTAAGCTGCTGTCTGTAATTCACAGGTGATCTTTACTTTGAGAAGGCTGTCAATGGTTTCCTGTCGGATCTGTTTGCTAAATGGAAAGTGAGTGTCAGCTTTATCATTGACCAGTAGTTATGTTATCTGCATGATATAGCTGATTATGACACTCACTTCTTTGGGACTGTGGGATTGTCTTTGTTAAAATACATCCATTTTTCTAGGAGAAGAACTGCAGCCATGAGGTTACAGTGGTGTTGTTCTCGCGTACCTTCTACTCTGCCAAATCACTGGGTAAGTGTTTCATGTTTAAAACAGTGCTTGGGTTGTATGATTTGAATGAAAATAATTCACTCTGTATCTTTCATCATGTAGAAGAGTTCCCAGAGCCTCAAAGAGCGTCAGTCCGACAAGATCATGAGGGACGTTATTATGAGGATTTCTACAGGTCCAGAAGTTCACAAATAGTGCTGTTAAACGATTAATCGCGATTAATCGCATCCAAAATAAAAGTTTTTGTTTACATAATATATATTTGTGTACTGTGTATATTTATTATGTATATATAAATACAAATACATGCATGTATATATTTAAGAAAAATGTTATATTTGTTTATTAAATACATTTATATATAATATAAATGAAGTAAATATAAAAATATACATGTAAATACATGTAAATATTTTCAAAATATATACTGTATGAGTGTGTATTTATATATACATAATAAATATACACAGTACACAAATATATATTATGTAAACAAAAACTTTTATTTTGGATGCGATTAATCGCGATTAATCGTTTAACAGCACTATTCACAAAGCATTAAGTGTGCTGGTGTATTTGAAGTGGTTTAAGCAACAGTCCTTATTTTCATTCTCTTGCAGGGTGGTGGCTCAGAATGAAAGGCGTGATGAATGGACATCTCTGCTCATCACCATTAAAAAACTCTTTATACAATATCCTGTGTTGGTGCGTCTTAAAGGAGCAGGTGCGTATGCAGTCCTATATATATATATATATATATATATATATATATATATATATATATATGAATGAATGAATGAATGATGCATTTATATAGCGCTTTATTGTGTATTGCCGTACACCCAAAGCGCTGTTACAATCATGTGGGGGGTCTCTCCTCAACCACCACCAGTGTGCAGCAGCCACTTGGATGATGCGACGGCAGCCACAGCACTCACCACACACCAGCTACAGGTGGAGAGGAGAGAGAGTCATAGAGCCAATCAAGTGGATGGGGATTACTAGGAGGCCATGATTGACAAGGGCCAGTGGAGGGAATTTGGCCAGGACACCGGGGTTACACCCCTACTCTTTACGATGAGTGTCATGGGATTTTTAATGACCACAGAGAGTCAGGACCTCGGTTTAACGTCTCATCCGAAAAACGGTGTTCTTTTGACAGTATAGTGTCCCCGTCACTATACTGGGGCATTAGGACCCACACAGACCACAGGGTGAGCACCCCCTGCTGGCCTCACTAACACCTCTACCAACAGCAACCTAGATTTCCCAGGAGGTCTCCCATCCAGGTACTGACCAGGCTCAACCCTGCTTAGCTTCCGTGGGCAACCGGTCTTGGGCTGCAGGGTGATATGGCTGTGGCTATATTTAAATGAATACTTTTGTATACAGAGGAGTTCATGGTCGACTCAGTTACTGTGGGGTGCCCAGGTCCTGTGGCTACAAAACAAGCCCAAAATCACCAGCATGCGTGACTTTTGGTATGAGGTGTTTGTGCTGATATGCTCTTTAGGATTTCACCAGATGTGGCGCTGTGCATTATGGCCAAACTTCTTCACTTTGGTCTCGTCTGTTCAAAGGACATTGTTCTAGAAGTCTTATGGTTTGTTCTGATTCAACTTTGCAAACCTAAACTGTGCTGCCATGCTTTTTTTTTTTTTTAGATAGAAGAGGCTTTTTTTCTGGCAAGCCTTCCAAACACGCCGTACTTGTCCCATATTTTTCTATTTCTGCTGTCATGAACTTTATCGTTTAATATGTTAACTGAGGCCTGTAGAGCCTGCAGTGAAGTTCTTGGGTTGTCTGCCATTTCTCTGAGCATTACACGGTCTGATCTTGTGGTGAATTTGCTGGGACGTCCACTCCTGGGAGGATTGGTGCCTGTCTTGAATGTCTTCCACTTGTGAATAAACTTCCTTACTGCAGAATGATGGACTTCAAATTGTTTGGAAATAGCTGTATTACTCTTCTCGGATTGTTGGCAGCAACAGTTGCTTCTCTAAGATCATTGCTGATGTCTTTCCTCTTTGGCATTGTGTTTACACACACCCGAAGGCTCCAGACCAGCCAAAGCTTCTGCTTTTATGGAGGTGCTCACACTTGCTCACACTTGATGATCAGTTAATCAAAGGTATTTGATTAGTCCAGACTGCAGCCAATAGAAATGCTTCTCTATCAGTGCGCGTCCTGCTCCTCACAGAACAGATTGTGAAAGCAGACTGCAGTTTTTGTCATTCATTATAACAAAGAAAGTGTAGAGACAAATGTAAATAATAGATTCAGTTTGATTGAAGTTTTTTGATATCGCGATGAACTAAGACAACTGACAAGCTTTTTAAAAGCTATTACAAAGGGAGTTTGCAAATGTGAAATTGAATTTATACAGCATTTATACAATTATTAACAATAATAATTTATACAATTTATACTATTTCGTCAACAAAAATAGCTCCAAAGTACCAGCTGAGCCGCTACGTATCTCCAAGCAAACTGTGTTTCGTTTATGAGTGAATCTGTGTTTTTGAACAAATCTAGGGAGTCAATCATTCAATGACCCATTCATAAAGAGAGTCACCTACCTGTATATCTACAGTACTGTTAAAAGTTTTTAGGCACTTGTGTAAAAATGCTGTAAAATGCGGATGCTGTCAAAAATAATGTCATGATTTTCTTTATCAATTAACTTTGCCACAGCTGGCAACTAACATTGCCACAGTTCTTCTGGATTTAGTCTGTCTCAGTTTGTTCTGTTTCTTCATGTCATTCCAGACAGACTGGATGATGATGAGATCAGATCTCTGTGTGGAGCACTGGTTGTTGTCTGTTTAAAATATAATTTATTCCTGTGATGCAAAGCAGAATTTTCTGCATCATTACTCTAGTCTACATCGTCACATGATCCTTCAGAAATCATTCCAGTATGCTGGTTTGCTGCTTAAGAAACATTTTCTTATTATTATCAATATTAAAAACAGAAAATGGCGTTATTGTAAGTATAAGAGTCTAAGATTGACATTTTGTTAATGTTGTTTTATTATTGCAGATGGATTCCTGTGCGGGCACAATTCCACTGCTGCTCAGGGAAATTATCTGGAAGCTATCAACTTGTCTTTCAATGGTTTGTATTTGTGCGTTTAGCGTATCGTCCCACAGCACTTCATTAGAGCTGTTTGTCTTTATATCAGTTTCCTGTTTGGTCTCTTTCAGTCTTTGATAAGCACTTCATCAACCGTAACTTTGACCGTACGGGTCAGATGTCAGTGGTCATTACTCCAGGAGTGGGTGTGTTCGAGGTGGACCGCTTGCTCATGATCCTCACCAAACAGCGCATGATTGACAACGGTCAGTGATTGTGCAGTACAGTCGCTGTTTGTCTTGAAGCACTGCGTGTTGGAAGCTAATGGTATCTTCCTAACAGGCATCGGTGTAGATCTGGTATGTATGGGAGAGCAGCCCCTCCACGCTGTTCCACTCTTCAAGGTTGGTAAAGGCCATATTAGGTTTGGCATTTAATCAGATATGAATGTTTTAATACTTCTAAATGGGGTGAAATAACACTTTCATATCATTTTGATTAGTTACATAACCGCACAGTGCATGGAGACTCTAGAATTGGCGATGACTACAACCTGCCTCACTGGATCAACCACAGGTGAGATTTGAGATTTATTGCTATTGACGGCTAGGTGGTTGCTAGAGTGTACTATCTACCCAGAACACCCTAGCAACCACCTAGCAAGTTAAATTATGCAGCTAATTGTTTTGAACATTAAATATGACTATAAATAAATGACATGAAGAAACAGAACAAACTGAGACAGACTGAATCCAGAAGAACTTTGGCAACGTCTCCAAGATGCTTCAAGAAACCTACCTGAAAAACTAAAGCTGCTTTAAACGCAAAGAATGGTCACACCAAATGTTGATTTAATTTAGTTAATAGAAGTTAAAGGTGCAGTAGGAGATCTCAGAAAATGCTAACTTAAGCCTGATAGAACTTAAAGCGAACGTCCCACAACATTACTACAATACATCATGTGTCATTCACTGGTGAGAAAACTTTATAGCACAGTTAGTAAAAGTATTACAATACCAGGAAGGAAGATCAGGTTGTTGATGTTTGTCTGCTATTCTCGCTCTGTCTGCACAGCGTACGTGAACGCCCTGATGATGTATCGTGTCCGTGCGAACGGTGCGCAGAGGTATGCAAATACATATTTGACAGGCAGGTAGGAAAGCCAATTAAAACACTCGGGCTGAGTGTTTTGATTGGACAAACATTTCTTGGTCCTATGCCTTCCACAGAATATATAAATACATTTAGACCACTTAACTTAATGATTGCTATTGGGATGTGAAGAGACTTTCAACCAGCACAACAAAAAATGTTTCTGAAGACAATCACCTATTGCACCTTTAATTTAAAAAGAAAATCTATTTATGACATTATTTTTGACAGCATCCTCATTTTACAGCATTTTTACACAAGTGCCTAAAACTTTTAACTGTACTGTAGCTTTGCAGGTTGGTTTCTTTAAGCATCTTGGAGACGTTGCCACAGTTCTTCTGGATTTAGTCTGTCTCAGTTTGTTCTGTTTTTTCATGTCAATCCAGACAGACTGGATGGTGATGAGATCAGATCTCTGTGTGGAGCACTGGTTGTTGTCAGACTCCTTGTGCAAACAAAACTCTCACTGGATTATTAAAATGAATGGCAAAGTGAATGTTTGGAAATGTAAACTGGTATTTCCTACTGACACACTACAGAAATACTACTGAAAATACTAGTGTTCTAATAATTGTGGCCACCACTGTATATGTGTGTGTGTGTGTGTGTGTGTGTATGTATGTGTATATATATATATATATATATATATATATATATATATATATATATATATATAAAATATAATATAATATAACATAATATGACTTCTGCAGCTTTTACACATCAAAAAGCCAGAACTCATGCAGCTGTTTTACACCACGGATCAAGCTGGCTGGAAAAAAGGTTAGAAATATTACACTCAAACTGACAACACCTTGTGACTTTGTAATATTTTTAATTAGAGAATGACTTCATGTTTGTAAAACTGCTAATGAAGCTGCTGTCGCTCTGATGTCTCTTCATTTTAAGGCTCATGCTGAGAAAGCCAAAAGCAGCAAAGAACACTGTAAGTAGGGCTTTATATTTTAGTTTAAGATTGTATAAGGGTTTGCTGTGATATGACTTGAGCTGGATTTGTCTCTCTCAGCTCTTGGTGCCCCCAAAGATACTGAGAACAGTCTGCCGATCCAGGTGGACTATGATGCATACGATTCTCAGGTCTTCAGGCTTCCTGGCCCTTCCAGAGCCCAGAGGTCCACCAACTTCAGGTATGTTAAATGAATAAAAATCTTATCATAATTTTTAAATTTTTGGGTGAACCATTCCTTGAATTGTTTAAATTGATATTTAATTAGTGTGTGTTTTGATAAGATGCATTATGGCAGTATGATTTTAATAGATCTTTATTTTGATGAATCTTGTAGTCTCTGCTGTTTTCAGTTTATATGTGAACAAAACGTCACTGAAAATTATTTGTAGCATGCCTATCATCCAATAGTCGCAATAAGCTTTGTGCTTTGTTACTTTTGATATGAAACCAAGTCTCAACTTTCCAAATCCTTTTGGAATTTTATTCTGAAATTCAAGCAATAAATACAGTTTTAGCATTCTTTAATGTAGCTTGACAGAACAATGTAGCACCTCAGTTCAAGTGACACATGAATGAACATCAGAAAGTATGTTGAAAGAAACAATACAACTTACTGAAATGTGTCATGTCTCATGCAAATGCATATTCAGTGTTTCAGACGTAGAGAAACATCAATAAAACAGCTTGTAAACAATTTCACTTAACATTACATTTTCCTTATGAACTTCATAAATGTAAAGTTAGCTACAAAAAAACTGAATAAATTTAAACCAGTTTTTTTATTGCACCCCTTATTTCATATATATATTTCAAAAGTAGAAATATAATTATTTTATTAAATAGTTGATATAAAAACTATGTGCAATTTAAATGTTTATATACAATTATTATATATTATTATATATTATACGGTGCATCACTAGTTAAGATCTCGAAGTTTTCATATTGACCAGTTTATCTGTTTATATGGCAGTTTATACATTTATCCTCTGATCATGTGTGTCAGGTCGAGTCGGGAGAGGGAGTCAGCCAGCCGTAAAAGTTGGGGCTCAACAGATGTTGGTGGAGGTGTAGTGGGTAGCTCTCCCCCAACCAGGCCTACAGGACCAGAAGAACAGAGGAGCCTGGCATCAGATGACAGTTTGAGCCACATCTCCAACATCCTGTTCATCCCACGTCCTGCTCAGGGCCAATACGAGGTCAGCAGCTCCCTGGGGTACACCAGCTGCACAAGAGGTACAGAACCGATCAGAGTGCACCTGTGTGTTGATGTGGAAAGAAACATCTGGTTGACATTCGCTGCTTCTCGGCTGTCTCGTTGCAGAATTGCTAGAAAAGATGGTAGAGTCTCAGAGGGACTCCAGTGCTCCGGGTCGCTTCACGGTGGGAAGCGCTGAGTCCACCCTGCACATACGGCCGGGCGGTTACACGCCCCAGAGGGCCCTCATCAACCCGTTCGCCCCCTCACGCATGCCAATGAAACTCACCTCCAACCGCCGCCGCTGGATGCACACATTTCCTGTGGGTAAGTGATAAACATCTGAAATACTTGCTTCTGATTGCTCAGTCTGCATTCTGTGGTCAAATATTTTGCATAATGATGGCGCTGGGTAGTAACCGATTACATAATCTGGATTGTGTAATCAGATTCCAAAAATTAAGTATTTGTAATTAGATTATATTATAGTACATAAAATACTACAGTTACTTTTTTATTGAATACATGAATACATATTATTCACGTAGTCGCATGATATGCAGGTAAACAAGTATAATATTTCACATTTTTTACAAAGTGTTCTGTTTTGATTGTTGTATTTTTAAAAAGATTTATTTATTAATTTGACATTTTTATGATTTATTAAATATTAGCTTTTCATTAAACTCATGAACTCCCTGCAGTTCCTTCACGAACCCCAGTTTGCGAAACTTTGGCGTTAAATAATGTTGATAACAACAAATGGAATATCTTTTCTTTCTCTTTGTATTTTTAGATCAATATGGTACTAGAGTATCCTATTTAAATCAATGTGGTAAACGGGTTAGATCAAAAGTCATTTAAAAGTAATCAAAAAGTAGTCAGATTATATTACCTGAAATATATAATTTAATGGATTACGTTACTAACCACAATTTTTGTCATGTTATTTACAATCAGTAACAGACTACATTTTGTAAGTAGCCTAATCTACCCAGCTCTGCATAATGACTGCTAAACTAGAGTCTGTTCTCTACATGTTTTTATATGATTCTGTGTGGCTGTTCAAGGTCCTTCTGGAGAGGCAATCCAGATCCACCATCAGACACGACAGAACATGGCAGAGCTGCAGGGTAGTGAGCAGAGAGACCCGGCTCGTACCTCTGCCGAACTGCTGGAACTGGCCTATCACGAAGCTACGGGAAGGTCAGTCACGCACAGATGAGTAAGAGGTTATTTGGAAAGGGAAAATGTACCAGTATGATAAAGCTAGAGACTAATGATGGTGTAAATGTGTGTGTTTTAGCAAGCGGACAGCATCTCGTCATGCGGGAGAGAATGGACTGTATATCACTGGAGTTCCTGATAATGTGTCTGGAAGCCCAGCTAGTAGCAACAGCACTGGTGCATTATTTTCACTTATGTAATTACTATTATACAGTGGCCCTAAAAATATATTTATACAGTTTATAAAAGTTAGAGTCAATCTTAAGTGCTGATTCTTTGTAGTGAATCAAAAATATAGCATGACACGTGTAGTCTGATTCCCACATGTATGATTCTTGGGTGTCAGTTCTTTGTAGCAGATTAAAAACATAAAATGCAGCCGGTGTAGTCTGATTCGCAAACAAATGACTTTTATGAGTCGGTTCTATGTAGTGATTCAAAAACTTAAAATGCAGCTGGAATAGCCTGATTCCCAAACAGATGACTTTTGAGAGTCAGTTCTTTGTAGTGAACCAGAAACATACAGTGTGACTAGTGTAGTCTGAGTCTCAAACAAATGACTCTTGTGACCTGGTTCTTCATTGTGAATCAAAAAATTTGCAGCATGACTGGTGTAGTCTCATTCCTGTATGAATGAACTTATATTAGTTGGTCCTTTGTAGCAAATCAAAGACATAAAACAACTTGTGAAGTCTGAGTCCCAAACAAATGACTCTTTTGACCGTTTTTTTTTTTTTTTTTTTTTGAACCATTTAGGTTCTTTTAAGACTTGTGAGATTTTAATCAGTGTAATTACTGACTTTTTGTTCATGTGATTAAAGGTACAATTACGAGTTAAGGAATGAATTGAAAATAAATTAGTAAATAATAAATTAGTTACTCAAAAGTACTAGTTCACTCAAAAATGTCATTTATTCAACCTCATGTCATTCCAAACTTGTATTGGTTTCTTTCTTCTGCTGCACACAGAAGAAGATATTTTGAAGAATGTTGATAACCAAACAAGTTGATGGTAACCATTGGCTTCCATATTATGAAAGAAAATACTATGGAAGTCAATGGCTACTTTCAAATGTTTGGATACCAACATTCTTCAGAATATCTTGTTTTGTGCTCAACAGAAGAAAGAAATTCCTACAAGTTTGGAACAAGTGGAGTGTGAGTAAATGATGACAGAGTCTTTGGGTGAACTATCTTTTGACACTGTCTAGAAACCAGAATCGTTTGAGAGAAAACAATTCTTTGCTATTTCCATTCTTATATTACATTCATGCATTATTAAATATGACCAGTGCATGCTTCTTGTGGCCAGTCTGTCATTTTTTTCCTTGTTTCTATTATTACATTGTCTGGTCATCAAATGACTGTTCTCTCTGAAACCAGATGTTGAGTTCTTATTGTTGTTACTGCTCTTGCTTTTATAGGAACACCAGTGAACCGTGGTTCCTTTGAGGATTACTCCAGTCCAGATCCGAGTGAGTTCTTCCCCATCATTGAAGAAACTTAAAAACACATCACCTCTCCAGTATCCATTCACTTCCACATGAAGGAAAAATTGCCACATATATACCCTCAGAAATATACTTTTGTTAGCTGAAATTACTTAAATACATTCATATTTCAATGGGGAAGTGGTTTGGGCATGAAATCTGGGATTTATTGTTGTAGTCTTATAGTCTTTGCTCTTACCTTTGATTTTGGCATTTTTGGGTTAGGAACCACAAATCAGGTGTTCACATGAGGGAATTACTGTTCTTTATCTTTATATAAGGTTGTTTGGGTATCTCAAGCCAGTGCGGTAGATCATAGTTGAGTGGCTGTGTTATTTATGGGTGAAAGTTTGATGAACGAAAACAGTGATCCACAACCTCTGAGGGAATTCACTAAACAGTTGCGCCACTTGAGCGTTTGTTCTCAATTTGTTCTTGTCTGACCAACATTTTGTTCAGTTATGGTATAAAGGGCTTAAGTTAAGCTAGCATGCTAGTCGGCTACTGATGTTCAAAAATAAGAATTAAACATATTTGTTCTGTTAGGGTGTAAAATGTGTAGGCCAAGTTAGCATGCTGATCGGCTAGTGATATTCACAGAGAAGTATTGAACATTTGTTCCAATAGGCTGTAAAGCAGGGGTGGGCAACCTATGGCTCGTGTGCAAACAGTGGCACGCAGAGGGATAATCACTGGCATGCGAGCAATAGGGAAAACTGCATACTGACATTTTGAGGTAATCATTCCTCAAGGTTACACAGCCTGTTAGGATCTATAAATACTATTAAAGTGTGAGAATTAACCTGTGCTAGTCTACATATGTGCGTGCCTCTGGCAAATCATTCGCACGACCGCTGTGCATACGAGGCACTTCAGATCAATGCCTCAGCAGCGCTTGTCAATGTCAAAATGACTGAGATGGCCAATCAAATCAAAGTAGGCAGTGTTTACTGTTCAAAGAAGCAGAGTGCAAATTCTCGAATTCTGCAGGGCAGACAAGATTCTGAGCTCCTGAATGTTTCTGTGTGTGCGTAGCGCGATCTCCATTCTCTTTCCGCGATCTCTTTCAATTTATGAAAAAAATGCTTCAGAAACTATTTGTATGATAATCAAATATAGATTTTTATCTGCACATTTAAAAATGCTTATGTACAGCATTCAGTTAAAAAAAAAAAGTGTGGGGGGGGGGGGTTATTGGCACAGTGGTTAAATGGCACTTCGTGCCCAAAAGGTTGCCGACCCCTGCTGTAAAGG
>JAFVLL020012547.1:71921-119824 GCA_021397915.2 Tor tambroides | reverse complement strand
CTACTGTGTGCATGCACTTGGATGGGTTAAATGCAGAGCACAAATTCCGAGTATGGGTCACCATACTTGGCCACACACCACTTCCCTTTCCCTAATATATGTATTGATAATATTTTGGTTTATAATTTCTGTGTCTTTGTCTTAGTCCTCTGCTGCTGCAGGTCAAGAGTTTGAAAGAAGACCTGCAGAAAGGTGTGTTTTAAATTAGTGCTTAATTATCTGTACTAGTAACTTTTAATCGGCTTTATCTTAGTGTTCATTTTCTAAGTGAATCTTCTCTTTTTCCACAAACAGAAACTATCAGTGTAGATCAGACAGTGGCTCAGGCATTCAAACTTCGTGCTTACCAGGACGTCATCATCAATATTGTGGACCCAAAGGTATACATAAATACACTTTATTGCACAGTCCTACTCTTTTATTTAAAAGACTATATTTACAATACAGCACAGCCGCTCATACCGCTCCATTGAAATTTACAGGATGTGACTTTGGATCTGGTGGAGCTTACCTTCAAAGATCAGTATATTGGACGAGGAGACATGTGGAAACTGAAGAAGAGCTTAGTGAGTAGATTAGATTTAAATCTGCATGGGATGTTCATTTTTGATGCCTTGTCATGATCTTTATGTCTCTATGATGTTCTTTCAGGTGAGTACATGTGCGTATGTGACACAGAAAGTAGAGTTGGCAGGAATCAGGTAACAACATTCATTATTACAGGCTGTCTAGATTGATTCTGTTTGGTCAGTTTAAATATTTTACAGTCAGAAGTATATGTACAATGACTTATACCCTACTGTTCAAAAGTTTTGGGTCAGTTTTTCTATGTTTTTGAAAGAAGTGAATACTTTTATTTAGCAAGGATGCTTTAAATTGATCAAAATTGACAGTAAAGACATTTAAAATATTACATTATTTTTTTCTGTTCTATCAGAGTTTCCACAAAAATATGAAGCAGCACAACTTTTTTCAACATTGATAATTATAAAAAAGAAAACGTTTAAAAATCTTACTGAACCCAAACTTTTGAACAATAGTGTATGTCTAACTAAATAATCGTTTTATTATGGTTTCAGGGCCCAGGCCAGTGAATTGTGGGTAAAAGGAGAGAAGGTCACTTGTGGCTACATTAGTGAAGATACAAGGGTGAGAATGTCTCTTTGGAAATTCAAGTTGTGTTACTATCCATCACTCTACATTTTTTTTTCCACATGTTTTCTCCACCTAGGTGGTGTTTCGGTCCACCTCTGCGATGGTTTATATATTCATTCAGATGAGCTGTGAGATGTGGGACTTTGATATCTATGGTAAAGAGACCATTTTTTTAACCATTATATCTATTTTGAAGAGTAAATCTGTTATCTCAGGATTTTTAAGCTGCTGTCTTCATTCACAGGTGATCTTTACTTTGAGAAAGCGGTCAATGGTTTCCTCTCGGATCTGTTTGCTAAATGGAAAGTGAGTGTTAGCTTTATCATTAACCTGTAGTAATGTCACTTAGTTCTTTAGCACTGTGGGATTGTTAAAATATATCAATTTTTCTAGGAGAAGAACTGCAGCCATGAGGTTACAGTGGTGTTGTTTTCTCGTACCTTCTACTCTGCCAAATCACTGGGTAAGTGTTTCATATTTAAACAGCTTTTGATTTGAATAATAATAATTGACTATGTATCTTTCTTCATGTAGAAGAGTTCCCAGAGATCCAAAGAGCTTCAGTCCGACAAGATCATGAGGGACATTATTATGAGGACTTCTACAGGTCCAGAAGTTCTCTAAGCATTAAGAATGGTAGCTTTTTAGTGGTTTAAGCAGCAGTCCTTATTTTCCTTCTCTTGCAGGGTGGTGGCCCAGAATGAAAGGCGTGATGAGTGGACATCTCTGCTCATTACCATTAAAAAACTCTTCATACAGTATCCTGTGCTGGTGCATCTTAAAGGAGCAGGTGCGTATGCAGTTCTGTTATACAGTATATATATTTATATATACAGTGCATTCAGAAAGTATTCAGACCCCCTTTACTCTTTTCAATTTTGTTATGTTGCAGTCTGATACTACAATTGTTTAAATTATTTTTTTTTATCATTAATCTACACTCTGTACCTTATAATAACAAAGTGAAAACAGAATTTTAGAAATGTTTGTAAATTTATTAAAAAGAAAAAAAAAAACTGATATCACATTTACATAAGTATTCAGACCCTTTACTCAGTACTTAGTTGAAGCACCTTTGGCAGCAATTACAGCCTCGAATCTTTTTGGGTATGACTTTGGGTAGGTCTCTCCAGAGATGTTCGATAGGGGTCAAGTCAAGGCTCTGGCTGGGCCACTCTAAGACATTCACAGAGTTGTCCTTAAGCCACTCCTGTGTTGGCTTGGCTGTGTGCTTAAGGCCATTGTTATGTTAGAAGGTGAACCTTTGGTCCAGTCTGAAGTTTTAAATGCCCTGGACTAGGTTTTCATTAAGGCTATCTCAATATTTTGGTACATTGAGCTTTTCTTCTACTCTGATGAGTCCCTCAGTCCCTGCTGCTGAAAAACAGCCCAACAGCATGAAGCTGCTACCAGCACACTTTATTTTTGGGATGGTACTCTGCAGGTGATGAGCAGAGCTGGTTTCCTTCAAACATGATGCTTAGAATTGAGGTTCATCAGACCATATAATCTTGTTTCTCAGAGTCTGAGTGTCCTTTAGGTGCTTTATTGCAAATTCCAAGTGTGTTTTCATGTGTCTTCACTGAGGAGAGGATTGAGTTTGGCCACACTGCCATAAAGCCCAGATTGGTGGAGTGTTGCAGTGATGTTTGTCCTTTTGTAGGTTTCTCCCATCTGCATATATGATCATGGAGCTCAACTAGAGTGACCATCAGGTTCTTGGTCACCAGTCTAGACAAGGCCCTTCTCCATCAATTGCTCAATTTGGCTGGGGACCAGCTCCTGGAAGAGTCCTGGTTGTGCCAAACTTCTTCCATTTGAGAATTATGGAAGCCACTGTGCTCTTGGGAACCTTCGGTGCAGCAGAAATTTTTTTGTAGCCTTCACCAGATCTGTGCCTCGATACAATCCTGTGTCTGAGCTCTGCAGGCAGTTCTTTTGACCTCGTGACTTGGTTTTTGCTCTGATATGCATTGTCAGCTGTGACGCCTTTTACAGAGAGGTGTGTGCCTTTCCAAATCATGTCCAATCAATTTAATTTACCACAGGTGGACTCCAATCAAGGTGTAGAAATATCTCAGCAATGATCAAGAGAAATGGGAGGCACCTGAGCTAAATTTCAAGTGTTGTTGCAAAGGGTCTGAATACTTATGTAAATGTGATATTTCAGTTTTTTCTTTTTAATAAATTTACAGACATTTCTAAAATTCTGTTTTCACTTCATCATTATGAGGTACGGAGTGTAGATTAATGAGAAAAAAAAAATGAATTTAAACAATTGTAGTGTCAGGTTGCAACATTACAAAATTTAAAGCCTGAATACTTTCTGAATGCACTGCATGTATATATCATTTGCAAAAACAGCTAACTCTGTTTTTAACAATTTTCAAAAATGATGTTTTTTCATTGTGCATTCCAATTAATCAAACTGCAGTTGGGTTATTTTGATTAAGTAAAAATAACTAAAAAATGCAGCTAACTAACACAATAAAAACATGATAGCATTTAAAAATAACTTTTTCTATTGTAATATATATGAAAATGCAATTTATTCCTTTGATGCAAAGCTGAATTTTCAGCATCATTACTCCAGTCTGAAGTGTCACATGATCCTTCAGAAATCATTCTAATATGCTGATTTGCTGCTCAAGAAACGTTTCTTATTATTATCAATGTTGAAAATAGAAAATGACATTATTGAAAGTGTAAGAGTCTAAGATTGACATTTTGTTAATGTCTTTTGTTATTGCAGATGGATTGCTGTGCGGGCACAATTCCACTGCTGCTCAGGGAAATTATCTGGAAGCTATCAACTTGTCTTTTAATGGTTTGTATTTGTGTGTTAAGTCTATAGTCCCATCCCGCAGCACTTCAGTCGAGCTGTTTGTCCTGATATCAGTGTCCTGTTTTGTGTCTTTCAGTCTTTGATAAGCACTACATCAACCGTAACTTTGACCGTACGGGTCAGATGTCAGTGGTCATTACTCCAGGTGTGGGTGTGTTCGAGGTGGACCGCTTGCTCATGATCCTCACCAAACAGCGCATGATTGACAACGGTCAGTGAGTGTGCTGTACATTCGCTGTTTGTCTTGTAGC
Source organism: Tor tambroides (assembly GCA_021397915.2). Taxonomy (NCBI): domain Eukaryota; kingdom Metazoa; phylum Chordata; class Actinopteri; order Cypriniformes; family Cyprinidae; genus Tor; species Tor tambroides. Next base: position 115,573 of record JAFVLL020012547.1, on the reverse strand, counting down.
ACAGAGCAGTGGGCGCTAATGGTATGCTATCTTCCTAACAGGCATCGGTGTCGATCTGGTATGCATGGGAGAGCAGCCCCTCCACGCTGTTCCACTCTTCAAGGTTGGTTAAGACCATATTAGGTTTGGCATTTGAGCGTAAAATCTGATATGAATATTTTAATACTTCTAAATGGGGTGAAAAAACATTTTTGTATCATTTTATTAGTTACATAACCGCACAGTGCATGGGGACTCTAGAATTGGTGATGACTACAACCTTCCTCACTGGATCAACCACAGGTGAGATTTGAGAGTTGTTGCTATCGACTGCTAGGTGTTTGCTAGGGTATACTAACTACACAGCACACCTTAGCAACCACCTAGCAGTCGGTAGCAAGTTAAAAGTGCCAACCCTTAAGTCTCAATCATGTAGGCTTAGGTTCATCCTTTTATCAAAAGATTGATTGCTAAAAAAGAAATTATAAAATATCACTCATGTTCATAGCACAAACAGTATAAATTATGCATCAACATTTTTTGTGCATTAGATAGGGCTATAAATGAAATAGATCCACAATATTGGTAATAAACTTTTGAGAATCTCTGATATTTATCCTACATCTAGATAAGCGTTGTGTCTGTCATCTATTTTATTATAGAGAAATAAATTACCTCTCAGAGCAATAATAATAATACAGTTTATTAAACCATTATCATTATTATTATTATTACTTTAACAGATATTAGATAATATATATATATATATGTGTGTGTGTGTGTGTATATATATATATATATATATATATATATATATATATACTCTATCAGTCAAATGTTCTTGAACATTTTTTGTTTTTTTAAAGAAGTCTCTTCTGCTCACCAAGCCTGCATTTATCTGATCCAGCAAAACAGTAAAATAGTACTAGTAAAATACTATTTAAAATAACTGTTTTCTATTTGAATATATTTTAAAATGTAATTTATTCCTGTTATTTCAAAGCTGAATTTTTAGCATCGTTGCTCCAGTCACACGATCCTTCAGAAATCATTCTAATATTCTGATTTGCAGCACAAAAACCTTTATACAGTATATTGCCAAAAGTATTGGGTCGCCTCCTTCTAATGAACAGGTTTGACTACTTTAGTAATTTCTATGAGTACAAATCTTAATGTTAAAGCATATAATGATATTCTAGGAAATTGTGTGCTTCTAATATTATAGCAATAATTTGGACAGGACCCTTGACAATGCCTCTGTGTATAAGGCAAGGTTCAAAAAGAAAATTATTGATTCAGTCAGTGTGGAAGAACTTGACTGGTCTGCATAAAACCAAGTCCTAATCCCGGTTTAACACCTCTGGTGTGACTGTAAATGCAGACCTTGAGCCAAAAACTCATCACCAAATACCAATGACTTGTACATAGACAAAAGTATTGGGACACCCCCTTCTTTAGAACAGAAAAATGCACTTCCAAATCTGTGGCAACAACGATGGGAACATAATTCATGTATTTAAAAATTGTATTTCCATCTCTGTTGCAACAGTTTTGGAAGCGTCTAAAATGACTTTACCCATATGTACAAGTCATTGGTGTTTGGTGATGAGTTTTTGGCTCGAGGTCTGCATTTATAGTCACACCAGAGGTGTTAAACTGGGATTAGGACTTGGTTTTATGCAGACCAGTCAAGTTCTTCCACACTGACTGAATCAATCATTTTCTTTTTGAACCTTGCCATATACACAGAGGCATTGTCATGTTTTGTTTTGGTTGTTAGTTTCATGAATTCATTTCATTAGACAACATTTTTGATGATACATTTCCCAATTATAGTATGAAAGAATCTCATAATAATATTTTTGGCCATATCAGCCAGCCTAGGTTAATGAAGGTGAGCGCACTGTAATAAATATGAATTCTGCAGCTTTTACACATCAAAGAGCCTGAACTCATGCAGCTGTTTTACACCACGGATCAAGCTGGCTGGAAAAAAGGTTAGAAATATTGCACTTCAACTGACAACACATTGTGACTTTGTAATATTTTTATTATGAGAATGGTTGTAAAACTGCTAATGAAGCTGCTGTCGCTCTGATGTCTTTTATTTTAAGGCTCATGCTGAGAAAGCTAAAAGCAGCAAAGAACACTGTAAGTAAGTCACTAGAAGGTTTTATATTTTAGTTCAAGAAGTGTTTGCTGTGATCTGACTTGAGCTGGATTTGTCTTTCTTAGCTCTTGGTGCACCAAAAGATGCTGAGAACAGCCTACTGATCCAGGTGGACTATGATGCATATGATGCTCAGGTCTTCAGGCTTCCTGGACCTTCCAGAGCTCAGAGGTCCACCAACTTCAGGTACTTTAAAAGATTAAAAATCCTGTCATCATTTTTCATTTTTGGGTGAATCACTCCTTGAATTTTGACTGCAGTGTTACAAATCTGCTTGCTTTGAGCTTCTGGATGAGAAGACACTTCATGTTAGGATTAGTGATGCACCAAAATTACTGAATATTCGACTGAAATTAACTGAATACATTTTTGGTGGGCCGAAATCATTGACGGAAATGGTGACATTTAATTAGTGTGAGTCTTGATAAGATGCATTATGACAGTATGGCAGTGTCCATTTCGAATGACACTAGGTTTACAATATCAATTTCTTGATTTTAATAGATCTTTATTTTGATGAATCTTTTAGTCTGTGCTGTTTTCTGTTTACATGTGAACAAAACTTCACTAAAAATTATATCATCCAATGGTCACAATAACCTGTGTGCTGTTACTTTTGATATGAAACAAAGTCTCAGCTTTCACAATCCTGTTTCCAATTTTATTATGAAAATCATAAAATAAATAGTTTTAGTGCTGTTTAAGTGTTTCAACTGTAGAAAAATGTCAATAAAACAGCTTGTGAACAATTTCACTTAACATTACATTTACCTTTTGAAAGTCATTCATTTAGAAACTAGCTAGAAAGAAAAACTGAATAAATTTCAACCAAGTTTTTCATCACACCCCTTATTTAATTTTTATATCTCAAAAGTAGAAATATAATTATTTAATTAAAAAGATGATATAAAAACAGCCTTAGGTGCAATTTAAATTTTTTTCTTCAGTTTGTATGGCAGTTAATACATTTAGCCTCTGATCTTGTGTGTCAGGTCGAGTCGGGAGAGGGAGTCAGCCAGCAGGAAAAGTTGGGGCTCAACAGATGTTGGTGGAGGTGTAGTGGGCAGCTCTCCCCCAACCAGGCCTACAGGACCAGAAGAACAGAGGAGCCTGGCATCAGATGACAGTTTGAACCATATCTCCAACATCCTGCTCATCCCACGCCCGGCTCAGGGCCAATACGAGGTCAGCAGCTCCCTGGGGTACACCAGCTGCACAAGAGGTACAGAACCGATCAGAGTGCACCTGTGTGTTGATGTAGACTGAAACATCTGGTTGATGTTTGCTACTTCTCATCTGTCTCTTTGCAGAATTGCTAGAAAAGATGGTAGAATCCCAGAGGGACTCCAGCGCTCCGGGCCGCTTCACGGTGGGAAGCGCCGAGTCTACCTTGCACATTCGGCCTGGTGGTTACACACCGCAGAGAGCCCTCATCAACCCGTTCGCCCCCTCACGCATGCCAATGAAACTCACCTCCAACCGCCGCCGCTGGATGCACACGTTTCCTGTGGGTAAGTGATACACATGTGAAATATTTCTGATCGGTTCATCTGTATTCTGTGGTCAAATATTTTGCATATCCTCTGAGCCAAACAGGAACGATTGTTGACGCAAAGTCACACCCCAGTGCCCAGATTGGTTCAAACTGTTACATATTCAACCAGTAAATATAGGTTTTGGTCTTTTGAACCATTGTTTAGCGTGTTTATTGGAAATTTGAGCAGATGCAAAGTGAAAGTAAAGTGTATCGTGCGTGCATGAAAACAAACACAAAATAACACATTTGCATGAGAAAAACACTGGACAGAGCACTTTGGCATAAAATAAACCAAAAACAAGGATGAAAAAGAGGTACATATCGGATAAGAACTGGAATTTAGGTATTCGCGTCGCTAGGCGATGTCCCGGTAAAATCAATTCTGACGCAGAGTACAGCCAGCGGATCGATCCATTTGGCTGTTATATTATGTAAATAATAATTATATAGTTCATAAAGATCATTTGCACAATTTTTTTCTGTTGCACTCTGTATATTTCCCACCCATTTTGTGTGTAGTTTGTGAATCATTTGCACTGCTTGTATTTTTGTTGCACAAGACAATTTTTTTTCTTGCTGCACTGTTTGTGTTTGTTGTTCATAATTAGATTGAAAATATATTTTTCTGAAAAAAAGTCACTTTTTTACTGTATTTTGTTAATATATAACACAGTTTCCATTTTCTTTACTCCCTAAATGTTTTTGGACACATCTATATTGTTAGTAAAGTAAATAGACCTGTTTTTCACCGAAAAGCACCTAACAGTATTGTAATAAATGGCTATAACTTGCTTGAGTAATGTTAAATGTAGACAAAATTTTATTTGGAAGTCTAAAACACCCAGATACAACTTTCTAAAGAAAAAAAATCCAAACTTCAGGAATTTCTGTTTGAGTACACAGTAAAAAACACCCAATTATTGCTTGCATTTTTCTTAAAATTCTGGAAATTCATTAATTCTTAGAGAAAACAAAGGGAAAATTGGGACTTTAAATTAGCTAGACTGAAACGTCAAGTTCTCCTGTTTATATTGGCACTTAATGCTGACTGCTAGAATAGGTCTGAAAAAACAAAGAAAAGTACAAGCGTGTCAGGTGCCCCAAAGATGTTCTAGGTCTTTAAGGGTTAATGTGCTTCATTTGTAAATGATAACAAATAGAATATATTTTCTGTCTCTTTGTATTTTTATATTAATATGGTGCAAGATTATCCTATTTAAATCAATGTGATAAATGATAAGTTAGGCCAAAAGTAATCTAAAATTTATCAAAAAGTAGTCGAATTATATTACCTAAAATGGTTAATGTAATGGATCATGTTACTAACCACAATTATCGTCATGTAATTTGCAATCAGTAATGGACTACATTTTCTAAGTATCATAATCTACCCGGCACTGTATAACGAACTAAACTAGAGTCTGTTCTCCACATGTTTTTTATGTAATATTGTGTGGATGTTCAAGGTCCTTCTGGAGAGGCAATCCAGATCCACCATCAGACACGACAGAACATGGCAGAGCTGCAGGGTAGTGAGCAGAGAGATCCGGCTCGTACCTCCGCTGAACTGCTGGAACTGGCCTATCACGAAGCTACGGGAAGGTCAGTCACGCACACGTGAGTAAGAGGTTATTTGGAAAGGGAAAATGTACCAATGTGATAAAGCTAGAGACTAATAATGGTGTAAATGTGTGTGTTTTAGCAAGCGGACCGCATCCCGTCATGCAGGAGAGAATGGACTGTATATCACAGGAGTTCCTGATAATGTCTCTGGAAGCCCAGCTAGTAGTAACAGCACTGGTGCTTTATTTTCCCTTATATAAATAACCTACTATTATACACTGGCCCTAAAAAAGATATTTAGGCCTATACAGTTTATGAATGCCTGAGTGACTCTGAAGTGCTGATTCTTTGTAGTGAATCAAAAATATATAGCATGAGAAGTGTAGTATGATTCCCAAATTCTTAGGAGTCAGTTCTTTGTTATAGTCTGATTCGCAAACAAATGACTCTTATGGGTCAGTTCTTTGTAGCGATTCAAAAACATAAAATGCAGCTGGTAGAGTCTGATTCCCAAATAGATGATTTTTATAAGTTGGTTCTTTGTAGCGAATCAAAAACATACAATGTGACTAGTGTAGTCCAAGTCCCAAACAAATGACACTTGTGACCTGGTTCTTCGTTGTGAATCAAAAAACTTGCAGCGTGACTGGTGTAGTCTCATTCCTGAATTAATGAACTTATATGAGTTGGTCCTTTGTAGGAAATCAAAGACATAAATCACAACTTGTGTAGTCTGAGTCCCAAACAAACGACTCCTTTGACTTGTTTTTTTGCAGCGATTCAAAATACATGCAGCGAATGACTCTCAAGAGCCAGTCCGTTTAGGTTCTTTTAAGACTTGAGATTTAAATCATTGTAATTACTGACTTTTTGTTCATGTGATTAAAGATACAGTTATGAGTTAAGGAATGAATTTAAATCAAAAATAAATTAATTTGTCAATATTTGTTACACAAAAATACTAGTTCAACCAAAAATATCATCTATTCAGCCTCAAGTTATTCCAAACCTTTATGTTTGTTTCTTCTGCTGAGCACAGAAGATATTTTGAAGAATGTTGGTAACTGAACAGTTGACGTAGCCATTGGCTTGTTTGGTTGCCAACATTCTTCAAAATATCTTCTTCTGTGTTCAACAGAAGAAAGAAATTCACACAAGTTTGGAACAAGTGGAGGGTGAGTAAGACAGAATTGACAGAATTTTCATCTTTGGGTGAAGTATTATTTTAATGCCATTGGCAAGAAACCAGAATCATATGAAAGAAATCAGTATTTGTTACTACATGACATTCATGCATTATTAAGTATGACCAGTGAATGATTCTTGGGGCCACTCTGTCCTTTTTTCCCTAATTTTTATTATTACAATATTTGATCATCAAATGACTGTTCTCTCTGAAACCAGACATATTGTTGTTACTCCTCTTGCTTTTATAGGAACACCAGTGAACCGTGGTTCTTTTGAGGATTATTCCAGTCCAGATCCAAGTGAGTTCTTCCCCATCACTGAAGAAAACACATCACGTCTCCAGTATCCATTCACTTCCACATGAAAGACAATTTGTCACATATATGTCCTTAGAAATAGGAAGGAAGTCTGAGATTTATTGTTGAATGATTAAGGTATTTAAGTCTTTGCTTGAACCTTTGATTTTGATACTTTTGGGTTAGCAACCTCAATTCAGGTGTGCCTTTGAGGGAATAACTGTTCTTTATCTTTGTATAAGGTTGTTTGGGTATCTCAAGCCAGTGCGGGGTAGATCATAGTTGAGTGGCTGTGGTGTTTATGGGTGAAAGTTTGATGAGCGAAAAAGGTGGTCCACAACCTCTGAGGGAATTCACTAAACAGTTGCGCCACTTGAGCATTTGTTATCAATTTGTTATTGTCTGACTAATTAAACATTTTGTTCAATTACGGTGTAAAGGGATTAGGTTAAGCTAGCATGCTTGTTGGCTATTGATGTTCAAAAATAAGAATTAAACATTTTTTCCATTAGTGTGTAAAATATGTAGGCCAAGTTAGCTTGCTAATCGGCCAGAGATATTCGCAAATAAGTACTGAATGTTTGTTCCAATAGGCTGTAAAATGTATAGGCCAAGCTAGCATGCTAATCAGCTAGTGATATTCACAAATAAGTATTGAACATTTGTTACACTGCAAAAAATGCTAGTGAGTTTTTGCTTGAAACAAGCAAAATAATCTGCCAATGGAGTAAGCAAAATAATCTTGTTTTCTGTTTGAAATAAGATTATTTTGCTTATACCACTGGCAGATTATTTTGCTTGTTCTAAGCAAAAACTCACTTAATTTTGACATGTTTTTTTCTGAAGACAGGACAATAATTTTTACTTGTCTAGAAAATCCTTCTTGATTTAAGAATTTTTAGATATTTTGGCTGAAAACAAGACAACAAATCTAAGTAAGAAATGGATTTTTTGCAGTGTTCCAATGTGCTGTAAAGGGTGTAGGCAAAGCTAGCATGCTAATCGGCTTCTGACATTAACAAAAAATGATTGAACATTTGTTCCAATACGGTATAAAAGGTGTAGGCTTAGCTAACATGTCAACTGACTATTAATATTCACAAACAAGAATTGAACAAACAAGAGTTGGCTAAGCTAGCATGTTAATTAGCTAGTGATATTTACAAATAAGACACCTCTAACATAGATAGCCGACAAAAAAAAAAAAAAGACTTGTAGAGTCATGAGAGTGAACCGAGTGCTAAAACGACAACTAAAATTTGCTAGCATTGTGCGCAATTTATTCTTAGTGAATTCCACCTTAGATTACAATGGGATTTCTGGCTTTCTCTCTGTACCATCTTTCCCTGGGGATTCCTCTATTTCCAAAATTCCCCTTTCTCTCTAATCAAGTATCAAACTTCAGTTCCCTCCTGCTCACAAGCTTTGTAACCCTCAATAAAATCACCAATCACGAGTATGTAAAATCACACTGCCACACTCTCACGCATGCCTTGCCTGAATGCTACAAGTACTGGTCGTCTTTTCTGCCAGTCGTGTGTTTGTACAGATGGCCGTTCACACTTATTACTCATCAGTGATGTCATGATGCTCACAGTGCCTTTAGTGCATGTTAATTTTGCACGTAGTGTTCACTGTAATTTCAGTTCAATTACAACAATGATGGTAACACACTCCTTTTTCTTTTCCCACTTTCTCCCTGTTCTGCGTGTTGGTATGTGTCTGTCTGCCTGAAACGTTTCACCCTCTCTTCTTCTGCCTCTTTCTCTCTCAATCTGTCTGCTAATTTTCAAACGGGCCTTACTGTGTATGAATGTGTATGATTGCGAACTGTTGCGTCCGTGTGGTACGTGTGTCATGCGCTGTGGGACTCTGTGTGTGTGTGATGGGGGTACCCCTGAAGTCCTGCTGCTGTCTGCCCCTCCGACAGTGCCTAGTTTCTGCTGCACGGTTGGGGTGGACTGGAAGTCCCTCACCACTCCCGCCTGCCTCCCCCTCACCACCGATTACTTTCCCGACCGCCAAACCCTGCAGAATGACTACACAGAGGGCTGCTACGACCTGCTGCCACACACTGACCTGGAGAGGTACAAAGACATTAGGGGTTGGGTGGTATAGGTAAAAAAAAAAATGGCTTTCATATTTTATGCACAATATGTATGTGCTATATATATACTGCCTGGCCAAAAATCAACAACAAAAAAAATCTCTGTTTGGATTAAATAAGCAAAATAGTGAAGAGTCTAGGATTGTATCATTATTGCAGTGATTAATGTTTCTGGCATGTTGTATGTTTTGCAATAATTCTTTTAACCCTAAGTGATGCAGTGTCTACATTAAGCTCAAGACTCCGTGATGGCCAATCTTGCCTAATTTAACCTGATGAACCTTGGCATTGTCATTGTGGAATATGTACTTTGGTACATCTTCTGACATGGTTAAGAAATGAAAATCTACACACTGCATCAGTTAAAAGCATCGTTGCCAAACATGTAACATGTCAGAAACATATTAATCACTCCAATAATGATCCAATCCTAAAATCTTAAGTATTTTGCTTATTTAAATCCAGACAGAGACTTTTTTTGGCCAGGCAGTGTATATATTGGCTACTATAGAGTTCAGCATTTGGCTTCTAGGGGTAAAAATGACATTAATTTTCTCCATAGGAGAATTGATTTTAACTGGAGCTTTTGAACCTTTACAGACAGACCTAGTGAGCTACGTGGTTGTTAACGGTACATGCTTTTGTTAAACCCATCAGCCCCCATTATTTCAGACATTTAAATAATCATGTTTGTTACCATTAAACTGTTACTCATGATTCTACAAAAAAATCTCCACCAATCGAAGAACTGAAACAAAAAAAATGCACATAAAGAACACTTTAGCACCTGCTTATTACCATGAAGCACTGAGATGTCTGCCTAGAAATATGCAAAATTCTCTTAAGTATTCTCAAACTTTTGAACCCCACTGTAGATTTTATGTATATTGAAGTTCTTAGTCCGAAATAAATGCCCTTAATCTTCTGTAGACGTGATGATGAGTCTCCAGTGATGACAGCCCATCAGGTGTTTGAAGAGTTCATCTGTCAACGACTGATGCAAGGCTACCAGATCATTGTACAGCATAACAGGAAGCCACAGCCGGCTATAGCCCCGCCCCTCAGCAGCAGCCCCCTTTATTCCCGAGGTACATCCCCTACTGCTCCCCCCCCACACCCCCGCAGCACTGCATACTAGTTGAATTTTGAAAAATAGACTATTCGTCTTGTTACAAATCATGCTCAACTGTAATGCTGGTGAGAGATTTAAAGGTATCCTTTTCAGGGCTGGTGTCTCGACGCAAACCAGAGGAGGAGGAGAGTGTTTACTGGCTCAGTATGGGAAGAACCTTTCATAAAGTCTGTCTTAAAGATAAGATCATTACCGTCACCCGTTACCTCCCAAAGTTAGTTTGTTTTTAGTCATTCGGTTTCAATTTATGTCATTCTTCTAGAAATGCCCTCAAGTGTGTTTTGTGTGTCTTTAGGTATCCCTATGAATCCACACAGATTCAGTACAGCTACAATCTGTGCCCTCCACATGCAGACGCCCACTTCCTGCCATTTTGGGTAAATAAAATACCACAGTGCTACATCAATGGGAAACAAGTGTTGAAACAATGAGATGTTTTGAGACTTTTATCTAGTGCCGCATATGGTAAGGGTTTTATAAAATGCCAGAGATTCCAGACTTTTTTCTAATGAGATGAGATGAGGTGAGATGTCTTTGATCTGCAGGAGTTTAGAAGAGCAGCAGCTTGCTGCTCAGCATGGTGGGAAATCATGTGGACCTTTCAATGAAGCTGCCAGTGTTGCCCTAACAACCACCTATGTCGATAGCCCCCGTAAGGTAAGAGCCTGAGGCAGACCGCTGAACGGACTGTGCTGTTGTGTAGTTCCTGGCTTCCTGTGTGCCTCTTTGTGCTTTTTGAGTGAGAAAGAGAGCTATTATATTTGTACAGTTGCTTGCTGGCTTTTTTGTGTAATTTTCACCTTTGTCTGCTTGGTTTAAAGACCGATCACAGTGTTTGAAACAGAATTAAAAGTTAGTATTAAGTGCAGCTATTATAAAATGCCACAATAATGTAATATCGGGGGGTTAATATGTGATTAGTTGCATAAAGTGTCATTAATACAATCCAACATTTTTAATCAGTTAACAGCCCTGCTTTTCATTTAGTTCTTTATATCTTCATGTTGTCTCAATATTGAATCATGGATATTATTTGCAGTGGGTTTATGTTTTCTTGCTCCTTCCTTGCCTCTTTTGACCTTTGCCTCTTCCACTTCCATTACTGACTTGTTCTTGCTCTGATCTCTGGGGGTTATTTTCTCTCTTTCTGGTGTTTTCCTCCTAAAATGCTGACAGGATGCTGCCTTCATTTTGGACTTTATTCGTAGTCCACGTTCCTCCAACATCTGTCACTCTCAGGTCAGTCACTGCCCTCTCTCTGCTCTGTGAAAGCCGTCTGTCTCTCTCAATGCACGCGCGCGTGTGTATAAACCATGTGTGCATGCCTGTGTACTTGTCCAACCTCTCACTGGCATTAAAATGTGAAGGGTTTTGTAGAGTGATAATGAAGAGTCATTCCTGTTTGTCTGTGTACCCATACTCAGTATAACATAAAATGTAAAAGCCATATTAGATTCACTTCATTTAACATATTAACCACTAAGAGTTCTGCTGTAGTGTTAGACTGCATCACTCCTGTTGTCCAGTGGAAGAATGCATGTGCACTTTTCATTTAATCTCACTTCACATCCTGAGCTCATTTAGAGTACTGCTAATCTCACATAGCCAGATTTTTGTCTAGCGGCATACAGTAACTGTTCCACATTGCAGCTAATTCTGGCCAGGAGCAGATGGGAAGAGGCCATCTGACCAACAAGTAAAGCGAGTCTTCACATTTTGCTTTTTTTTACTACATGATACCAACCTTATGATACCACAGTAATAGACAAGCATGCAATAAAGTGATAAATCAGTTAAATAATGTCAAAGTGGTTTACAAAGTGAGATGACCGGTACATCAAAGAAATTGGTATAAAATTTGTGTAGACAAGTACCGGATATTTTCTATGTAAGATGTATTCCTGTTAGTCACCGGATGCAGATAGCATGAAGATATCTCAGCATTTTGCACCCTTTGTCAGTCCTGTGCAGTGCTGTTTTTAAACTTGTTTGCATGAAGATATCTTGACACATTCCCACTGGGTTCCTCAGCAGCCTGCTGAACAGGTTTCAGCAAATCACATAGAGGGTGGGTTGTTGGACAAAGGAGGCAACCAACCAGGAGAGAGAACATCAGCTACATCCCAAGCCACAGGAGACCCAACCCCAAGCACTGGTGCAGAGACTGGGTAAGAGAATGCCTTATCTTATTCCGACTGTCAGAGCATGGCTTCCTCTATATTCAAGTCAGAACATTCTACTTTCATGTCGCATTACAGTGGGCAGTCAGGATCCAGTGGATTGAGTCTTTCCTCATCTTCCACACTAATGGAGATCCTGGAAGCCATTAAGCATCCCACGTGAGAGTCTTTGAATCCTTAATTATTTATTAGTGTTCTATTATGTCACCCATGTGTGATATAAATTGATTTCCTGTGCTTGTAGCACTGGAGTGCAGCTTTTGCCAGAGCAGAGGGGCCTGCCTCCCAATTGCTTTGTCAGTGCTGAGGTTGTGCATTGGCTGGTCAGCACTGTGGAGAATGTTGCCACACAGGGCATTGCAGTAGAAATCATGCAGGTAAAATTGAGAACATTGCAAATGTCAAAGTAGTCTGTTTTTGTATTTACAAACTTGACCATCTCGATGATGCTCCTGTAGAAAATGCTGGAAGAAGGTCTAATTACGCATGCCTCCGGTGATGCCATGCGAACTTTTGTCTATGGGTTCTACCTCTACCGGATTGTCGACAAAGACAATGAGAAGGGTAAGAATTGACTTGATTGCCGCGATTACTTGGCTAAGGGTTGCCAAGTTTCTGCAGGTTGCTAGGTTGCTGTTAGCTGTTCCTACTGCATCTAACTGTATCAAGGGAGATTCACAGCCAGTGATTTGGAAAGCAACTGGACTTCATTAATTTTCAATTAGAAGTTGCAATATCTGGATTACACAAATGATCTCCCACCTCATACAGTTGGATGCCGCAGCAGAGTAGGAAACCAACGCCTACTAGAAACCAACAGTACAGCGATACTACAACTTCCAGTGATTTTAACTGATATTTCTGTTCAGTTTCCGGATCCTGTGAACATCAGGATCTGCAGTCCCATTGTTATCACGACTGTGTCTTGGTACTCCTACCTTTCATGAAAACAGACCTCTATTCCCTGCAGCCCCTACGACTCAGCTGCCCCCAGCGGGAGCCAATGTATGGTCTGCGGGAGCTTTGGAGGACTTCGCCCTGTTCCAGAGGAAGTGGTTTGAGGTGGCGTTTGTTATGGAGGAACGTCGGCCCTGTGACTTACCTGCCTTCCTCCTGCCCTGGTTGCCCAGCCGGCCAGCCTCGTATGCAAGTAGGCATAGCTCCTTCAGCCGCAGTTTCGGAGGACGTAGCCAAGCTGCCGTACTGCTAGGTACACACAGCCGGCTCTGATCCCAGAGCAGCCATGTTCCGCACCTCAGGCAGTATGCCATACTCCCTCCCCCGAAAGTTCTGGAATGCTAGTTGGGTGAGTGAGTCACACAAAGTCAAATCTTTTCTTCTCATGTTACTAAAGCATTCGGATACCATCTATGTCATCTACTAGTCAACCCAACATCAACGCGCAATTGGAAACTTCCCCACCTCAACTAACATATAAAGACTGGCGTTGCAACATATTCTTCTCACGAAACACTGCTTTGATTCAGCCACTTCCATAAAGAAATTGTACTTACACAAGTCTAATCATCCGACTTTGTGTGACTCTTCTCCATTCTGGCACTGCATGCTGTTGTAGAAAAGTAGTATACCTTTAGTTCATCCTGTTCATTCCCGCAATGCCCAAATCATGTTAATGACACCTTGATTCCCTTTCTGACTGATTGATGTAGACGGTTCTTGTAATTCTGCAATTATAACAATCTCAATTAGCCATCAATCGGTGTCACAGTACATGCACTCTCCAAATAGCATGGTTACATGTATTCTATCCAATCAGGCCACAAATTGCTTTGCAAGCTGTTCCAATCAGAGCATGGACTGATGCCCCAATACACCAATCAAACCGCTGTGTTGGGTGGGCCTTGATGTCTGGTACACCAGTAGTGCATGCTGTGGTAAAGTAGTGGCTGTGGTCCAGTAGTGCTGTGGTATGGGTTCTTCCTGCTCTCCTCCATCTGTCCTGTTCCTGTTGGATGAGTGATGTTGCTGCATTGTTCCCAAACCTGAACAAAGCTTTTCTGCCAATCCATTGCCTTTCTGACTTTGTTTACTGCATCAGTGCACTCAGCTTTCAGTGTTTTCCTGCTATAGAAGCTTCATACGTCTTACTTGCCTTTAATACACTGCATGATGGAAAATCGCCCCAGATCTTAGAAAAATTAGTTCAATTCATTCTCAGTTTTCCTTACAGATGTCATGAGAACTAACTGCCATAAACTCTTTTATCGCAATTACTCTCCATTGACCCATTAAAGGTCTTAATAACTCTATGCCTGACCTCTTTGTCATTTCATCCTTTTGGCAATTTCTACTCTCTCTGTCTTTCTCGCTCTGTTTTTGCCCCTCCCCTCTCAGCTGCCACGGTTCCAGAGCAGAAAACAGTCACCTTGGACGTTGATGTGAACAATCGCAGTGATCGGACTGAATGGTGCAGTTGCTATTACCATGGCAACTTCTCCCTCAACGCTGCCTTTGAAATCAAGCTGCACTGGATGGCTGTTACTGCAGCTGTACTCTTTGAAATGGTAAGCATAAGATGAGCAGAGTTTTAAAAATCCTGAATGAGGTGACAAGGTGCTTATACTATCAAGGACTATCAAGAATAGTCAACCAGATGCATGTAGTTAACTACTATCAAATAGGGGTGCAAACATAATATCTAAGGTTGAGACATAGTCCTATAGAACTGGACTCTTCTTTTTCAGGTGCAAGGCTGGCACAGAAAGGCAGCATCTTGTGGATTCCTGCTTGTACCCGTGTTGGAGGTGCCCTTTGCTTTGTCATCGTACCTGTATGGTGACCCTCTGCGTGCTCAATTGTTTATCCCCCTAAATATCCAGTGCCTGCTAAAGGAGGGCTGTGATAACCTGTTTGAGGGTGAGGACAGAAAAAGTTGGTTGTAGAAGTCCATAAATATTTGTGAATACATTGTCTCTGTTTGGTGTTTACACGTTGCTGAGCTAACAATGTGATATCACAGATACTCAATGCAAAAATATTAGGTAAATAGTCTGTTTTGGTATTTAATGACTTTTGAATATATTTATGACCAACATTTCTTTGCTTCATCCACCATCTTGGATGGATTCTTTCACAGAATTTGTCACAATATCTAATAGAATTGCCTTTGTCATTTAATGATAAGTAAAATATGATATCCTCTATTACAACACTGCTTTACTTGTTCAGGGTTTGAGCCAGAGACATACTGGGACAGAATGCAGTTGTTTCAGGAAGCCATACTCTCCAGGTAAAGAGAGCATAGAATAAGTGTTTCTCATTGAGTGCATCTAGTTTATTTCTAGTTAAATCTATTTATCAAGGTGTAATGGTCCTGTGTTTTTCCCATATTAAAACAACTTCCTTTATTCTGTCAAAGATTTGGCTTTGTTCAAGACAAGTTCTCTGCATCAGCTTTTAACTTTCCATCAGAGAACAAACCTCAATACATTCATGTAACAGGTACATGCTTTTATGAATTCTGTAAACTATATATAGCACTACTTTTTTACTTCTTCTGTCCATCTTTTTGTCTTGCTCTATCGTTATCGCTATCGGTAATGTTTAATCTCTCTATCCAGGTACAGTTTTTCTTCAGCTGCCTTACTCAAAAAGGAAATACTCCAGTGGACAGCGACGGCGCCGTAACTCCGCTACCTCTGCCAATCAGAGCCTGTTTGGTTCTGAGGAGCGAGTGGGTTACAATTGGGCCTACAACACCATGCTGACCAAAGCTTGGAGGACTGGCGTGCTGGGAGACGAGAAACTGGCCGACCGCCTGCTGCGAGATTTCACAGACTTTTGTGCCAACACGGAAAATCGACTGGTGACCTTCTGGGAAAGTTGCGTGGAGAAAATGAACGCCAGTGCCCCTTGAGAAAAAACTGGAGGAAAGGCAATACTGTGTCAGAGAAAACACAGACTGTTTGCCTCTGCTTTAAGAGCTAATGTAGTGCTGCTATCATCTAATCAGAGAGAAATAAAGCAAACAGCCTCATCATCAAACACTTAAATGGATGAGTCATATGTTTTCAGAGTGTCTGCACATGCATCTGCAGTGTCCTGAAGCCATCACAGTTTTGACTGGGGTTGAGTGAATGGTAGGTCAGAAAATTGTACATAATCAGATCAATTTGTTCATTATTGCTAAGCCTCATTTTAAAAACATTACACAACAGTTTAGCAGTTTTTAATCATTACATTTTTTAATGCTTTGTCCCATTGATATACATAGGCATTAGCCCGGCCCATGTTTATATGCAGATAAAATGTTTTAAATATCTTGAGAATTAATAGCAAAGGTGTTGATCAGGAGTTAAGATAGGTTATGTTTATGGCTATTCATGGTCTTGCACCTTTGCATTTTGGTTATCAAAGACAAAAAGGCAGTTAGGGACATAAAATGAATTCTTCAACAAAATGAAAGATCTAGTAGAAGCAACTTTATGTACATTTTCCCCAAGGTCACGTTGATCCAATTAAGCCCCATTGTTATAATGCAGTAACTGCATGTCTTCAGCAGTAGCACTGCAGGACCATCAGCCAGTGCCAGGAATAAGAACTTGACATTTGTTCCCACTGAAAAGAGTCCAGTCCACGCATTTTGTCTGTACAGTCATTGTTAAGAAGGAATGTTCATGCATCCCATTACCCTTAAGTCTCTGGACAGACAGAAGCATCGCTTCATTTGAATGCGGAAGACTTGCTTATCGCACGCACGCGCGCTGTGCCGCTGCATTGAACAATGCAGCAAACCTCACTGCGCAGGTGCGCGGCTGCAGGGCATGCGGCTATTTTTAGAAAATGACGTCATCGTGAAATAGAGGGAGTGTGCGCACCGCCCTCCTCCATCTCCCCCTCCACCCTGTTTGCTGGGATTGACAGGACGCTTGCAGCAGCAGCAGCACCCCGAAAGACGGAAGAAAAAAAAAAGAATCGGGCGAAACTTGGAGGATATAGAGGGCTGGGAGGGGAAATAACGCTTTACAAAAATATATAGACATACAGAAAAATACAAATCTGCACCTTCAACCTTTGGCTCGCCGTTCCACCCTCACGTGCGCGGCTGCTCCAGATTCTGCTCGCGCACTGTGTGCTGACCGGAGCGCGCGCTCTCTCACACAAGCAAGTGTTCTGCTGAGAAACGACCGAACCCGGTGCGAACCGACAGCCTTTGACCAGAGAGGATGGCTGATAGGGAACAACTGATCCAAAGAGCCCGTCTGGCAGAGCAGGCGGAGCGCTACGATGATATGGCCTCCGCTATGAAGCTGGTGGGTCATTATTATTAATATACATGCATTCATGCACAATTAGTCTTTACTAGACGATTGCGATGTAAAACAGATGCGTTTTTTTTTATCCCGTTGGATTAATTATTTAAGTAATGTTCAAATGAATGTGCATTTCTAGTTTATGCAATTGAAGAACCCTTCGCCTTTGTCACGAGCAGGACCTCATTGTTATATATATAATATGCTGTTAAAGGGACAGTCCACCTAAAATGGGAATCCTATTATAATTTTCACCTTCATGTCGCTGCAAACCAGTAAAGATTAGGCACTTTCTTCCCCGAAACACAAAGGGAGATGTTAGGCAGAATGACAGGCTCAGTCTCCATTCACTTTCATTGTATGGATAAACAGATGCAGTGAAAGTGAATGGATGCTGTCTGTCACTAATATTTTGCCCAACCTTTCGTTTTGTTTTCTGTAAAGAAAAGTCATGCGGTTGTAAAATGACATGAGGGTTAGGAAAATAAAGAAATGATTTAAATTTCTCAATAAATATTTCTTTTAAACTTTGTAAAATCAATAAATGTGCATTTAAACATTAGGATATATTATAATAAGTAATCAACGGGCAAAACGGGACAGATGTCGAAACATAAGGCTAATAAATTGTAGGTTTCGGTTCGGTATCGTGCATATCAATCTTACAGTGGATGAACATGGGCGGCGCTATGACACCCTCATCCACATCCATTGTGCATCCGTGTCTTTAAGAAAATAGATTAAAAAACAACAATAGAGCTGCGTTTTAAATTATGAACGCTGTTATGTAATCAAATAAAACTTGAAATGTCTCATCAGCTCATGTTTAATTGTAATCATGGGAAATGCAGCACAATATGTGGCCCAGCAGTGCAGCATCAGCTGTCTGGTTTGACATCGGAGCACAAAGGATGAAAGTCAGTCAGTCAGTCTGTCAGTCAGCGTGGGTCAAATAGGACACAGCTGATTTCTACAGTGTTTTTTATCCTTTTTTTTAATTAAGTTAAGCAATATCACCCTAATCACCTAATCACATTAGTTTGATTTGATAAGATATTGTCATTACTGTGCCACGTTGACTGTTTGACATTGATATTTTCAGTGAAGGGTTCCTACGATAATGGAAAACCTGGAAATATCAAGGAATTTTAAAATGGTGGCTTTCAGATCTGGAAAAGTCAATGAAGTCTCAAATGTCATGGTAGTCATGGCATAAAAAATATTTAATTGACTAAATATTGCAGTTTGAAAGTCAAACCCCTCACAATTATTTGTGACAATCACACTTGTCACATAAATGACAAGATGTTACTGTGATTTGATATAATCATAACTTTTTAAGTTTCTCATTGACATTGCATTAGAAATGCACAATACATCAGTGGTTATATATGTAATAGATATTATTAACCTTTTTCATTTATCAGTCTAAATCTACCTATTTTGGTTGCAAATAACATCAGGGATTTTCCAGTTCAAACAAACATTTTATATTCCATGATGAAAACAGTTGTTATAGGCTATTCCAATTAAAATAAGGTAAATGAGCTGTGCTCTAAAATTAAACTTTTTACGCAATATTTACTAAAAATTTGAAAACAGAATCTGCGCATTATTCTCTAACCAAGAGTCTTGATAGATTTTGCTGTACACCATTGTACAATTTCAAACGAATATATGCAAACATAAAGCATTGTAATTGCATTTACTGACCCAACATCTGGACTTCTGCACCATCAGGTCACAGAGCTGAACGAGCCGTTGTCCAACGAAGACCGCAACCTGCTCTCAGTGGCTTATAAGAACGTTGTTGGGGCCCGGCGGTCATCTTGGCGTGTCGTTTCTAGCATAGAGCAGAAGACGGCGGCGGATGGCAACGAGAAGAAGCTGGAACTGGTGCGTGTCTACCGAGAGACCATTGAGAAGGAGCTGGAGTCGGTGTGCCAAGACGTTCTCACCCTGCTGGACCAGTACCTCATCAAGAACTGTGATGAAACCCAGGTGGAGAGCAAGGTCTTCTACCTGAAGATGAAGGGCGACTACTACCGGTACCTGGCCGAGGTGGCCACCGGCGAAAAGAGGGCCTCTGCCGTCGAATCGTCTGAAGGCGCCTACAAAGAGGCTTTCGATATTAGCAAGGGCATGCCAGCCACCCATCCCATCCGCCTGGGTCTGGCGCTCAACTTTTCCGTCTTCTACTACGAGATCCAAAACGCGCCCGAGCAGGCCTGCCAGCTTGCCAAGGAAGCCTTCGATGACGCCATCGGCCACCTGGACAATCTGAACGAGGACTCCTATAAGGACTCCACACTCATCATGCAGCTCCTGCGGGACAACCTCACCCTGTGGACCAGCGACCAGCAGGACAGTGAAGGAGGAGATGCCAATAACTGAGAGATCAGCCACTTCTAGCTGTAGTAGCACCCGTCTGTCCCTTCTACGCTGTCTTATTTGAACCTGTATCTTATTTCTCTCTGTCTGCTCCTTCATTCTCCCTCTCTCTTCTCCATTCCATCTTTCCTGTCTCTTTGTAACACCTCAATGCTCTTCTTTGGTTCCTCAGGGCAGCACTTCAGATCCTTGATTGCTCTCTCACCTCTTTTTACCCCTTTTCCACCAACAGGATGCCGGTACCCAATCTGGAACCGTTCCACTACAGAAAAGGCGGTTCTGGGATGGAAAAGTGCTATTGGCCTCTAAAACCTGCTTGTTTTGAACCTGGATAATGTCACTTGTCCAAGTTTTCAATACTAATGCGAATGTAAAACCAAACAACGCCCCTTTTATTATAATATATAAAGCATTCAGTTGACGCATGTTGTCATTTTATTCCTTATACATCACCTGTGATGTACTTTGGATGTTAAAATGCATTGCAATTCAAAAAATTCATAAGTAGAAATAAACTTTAATAAAAATTAAATTATTTCCTAATATCATATATGCAAATTGACTGCTAGCATACAGTAAATTTGACAGCATACATACAATGATTTAAATTACTTTGGATGTTTAAGTGTACTCTTAAAAAAAAAAAAAAAAAAAAGCATAAAAAATGAAATGATTTTGAAATATTCACAAATAGTTACGTTTGTGATATAAAGACACTAACTGACATTAATTTGGATGTTTAAATGTATTCTCAACATTCGTAGCATAAACAATATCATTTTTGTTAAATATTTTTCTTGATGGCACTGATTCAGATGATTTTGAATGCTAATTTATGTTCTCAAAATTTGTCATAATATAATAGTAAACAAGTTACATCATTGTTCACCATTTAAGCCAGGTCTGACACCATTTTGGTGAAAAAGGGGGTATTTATCCGCTTGTTTTCACTGTTTTCCAACCTATTCCTCTCTTCCTGTCCTTGGCCTCTTTTTCTGTATACGATTCTCTCCCTTCTCCCCGCAATGATTCGCTGATAGCCTGCTGGTCTCCGTTTATTTAGTGTGTACTTGTAAGGACTCGATCTTCATAGAAACTCTGTAACACTTATTACAGGTTGAGATCTTGAGTACGTGGCACAGTATAGTGCTAATGTTACACCTTAATACGTCGTTCTTCTTCTTCACTTGTCTTTGATCTGTACCTCCATCACTGCTTAGATGTGTTTGTCTGTCGTTCCCCCGAAGCTCACCTTGTACACCTTGCTAGCCCTGTGAATTGTGTATATCTGCTGATCTCACAACAGTATGCTGTCATCAAAAATGTGGGCGGCACTCTGTTATGAGACACAGTGATCAAAAGTCTTTTGATTAGGATTACATATGCAAGGTTATGTAAGAATGACATTAAAGACATTGCTTACCATGGGAACTCTCAAAATGCAGTCTATTCTGGCACTTTATTGTGGTCTCACAAATTTATTGTTAAATTATACTTTACACTATTTTATACAATTTCACACACTGATTATAAATAATGGTTTTCTTGCTTGTAGTCAACATGAATCTGCCTTCACAACATAAACACGTACAGTTTGTAGCCATTTTTACTTTTGGCAAAGTGGTGGCAAATTTGTACGAACTTACATAAACCAAAAGATGTCAGGGTGGTACAACTGCCTGATATTTAAAAAAAAAAAAAAAAGCCTTGATGAGAAAGCCCATATGTAGTTTGACATTTTTTATTACTATTTCTTGGACTAGAAATTATATTTTAACAAAACTTCTTTTTTCAAATTTTGTCATGTAGTCCGACCAACAAGTATAAAAAAACAAAACAGAAATTACATCATAGACCCCTATAGACCCTCATGTGTATAAAGGTCAATAAGTCTATTAAAATAGATAAGTGGACCTTGCAAGGTTAGTTCAGGATGTAAAATGTCATGTGGTGTGCCTCCTCAAAATGTAATGAATTAATAATTTATGATATTTTATATTGAAAAATACATTTAATTAAAAAAAATGATTAAGATCTGTCCACTTACATGTATTCGAGATGTAAGGAAAGATTGGTACTTTACTTCATGGTTACACCACATGACATAAAATGGTATAAAAGTTTTTCAGAACTACATAAAACCAACCCATTCATTATTCATTAGCTTGTTGATGGAAGATTGCTATTAATCTTTTTTTCTCAATATTGTGCACTGATAAATTGTGCACAATAAGACCAAGATGTGCATTAAGAACACAAAAGTCACTTCTGATTAATAATATCTTGGCTCAATTTCTGAAAACCCATAGTCGCCAGCTCTTTGGTCAATGTAATCTTGCTATTTTTGATTATGTAAATGTTCTGGCACAGATGACTTTAACCATAGTGAAATGCAGGAGTTACATTGTATGATCGATTTATAATAGTATAGTTATGTGAATAAAATGAAGTCCATGCAGAAGGTCAAGTGTTTATGACTATAAGACCTTACATCTTAAAGATAAACGTTCATGGCCGTGATGAGATATGATTTGAGATATGACTTTCGGTATTTCAGAGAGATTGTTGAGGAGGTGATAAAGCCAAAGCTGTAAACCAGACCTTGTACCATATGATCTGTTTGTTTTTTTTTACTTAAATCTGTGCACCTTTAAAAATATGTCTGGACTAAAAGAGAGTAGATTATGAAAATAGGGCAATTTCCCTGTTAGATTTCATAGACCAGGCATAGGCAATTTCGGTCCTGGAGGGCCGGTGTCCTGCAGCGTTAGCTCCAACCCTAATCAAACACACCTGCCTGTAACTTTCTAGTGATCTTGAAGACATTGATTAGCTTCTTCAGGTGTGTTTGATTAGGGTTGGAGCTAAACTCTGCAGGACACTGGCCCTCCAGGACCGAAATTGCCTATCCCTGTCATAGACGTTGAAGTTTGGCTGCTAAACAAGAGGTATCATGATATAACCAACAAGACATGCATGCATCTACTACCTGAAAATGTTCCAAGTCATGATTGGTTAATGATTGATCCTTCAGCCACAGTGTGTTGTAGCAGATCTCTGAAGAAGTACACATTTATCACCTGAACTAAAATATAATGGCAAAAATTCAGGCAGGTGATGTAATCAATAATGAAGTTTCAAAAATCTCAATAGGTATTGCTCTGTTTCAGTCATTAGTAAATCTTTTAGTAAACATTTAAGCTTATCCTGCAGTCAGAATCATGTTTACACTGTGGCTAAAAGTCCTACAAATCGACTGATTCCGATATATGTAGAATATGTAGAGGATAGGAGGCAAAGGATTTGTAAAAGTTACACTGTTGTGTGGCAAAATGTTGAAAAAATCAAACTTTTCCAGCATTTAAGGGGCCAGGATTTGGCTTATGATCTTGTTAGCTCCTGCTAACACTGCTAGCATATTCTGTAACTAAATCGCTCCACTGATGGACAGTCAAAATTAGCTGTTTATTTTAGGGGTGTAACGGTTCATATTACTCACGATTTGGTTTGTATCATGGTTTTAGAGACAGTTTCAGTATGGTTGGGTATGTGCTATGTTTAGGGGAAAAAATTACTATACTGTCAGATGAAAATAAAGAAAATAATAACAAATAGTCTAATTACCTATTACTACCTGCACACACATGCCATCAACACCTGGGTGATTTTTTAAAGAGAACCGTTATACCCCTAGTATATTTGCAAAAAGAATTGCGATTGTAAAAAAATATTTTATCATAGTATCTTTTACGATTATTTATTTATTGTTTGTTCGTAAGCTGTAGAGGCAGTAGTTGCTAGTGAAGGTCTTGGGATATTGTTAATGTGGTGCAGTTAGCCAGTTATGGTGTGGTCATATTTACCATTGGTCAGAAATCCGGTCATTTTTTCACTGGAATCTGCACGATTTGTAATTTCATGGAGGGGCGAAAGATTTTCCAATGCAGATTTTGCATCAGGTTCAAATTTTTCATGCAAATTTGCCTTGTTGACCAACAGAAAGCTGCAGTCTGTAAGTTTTGCCTCTTTGTCGCCATCTCTGTTTGAAATCTGCAATTGCAGTTTTTTGTGGAATTGTCTTCTTTACGTGAGGTTGTGCATCAGCACAGATGAATCTGCAGTGAAATTAAAGGAAATGAAATGCAATTTATTGTCCCCAGAAGGAAATTTGTTTTGGACTCAAGGTGCATTTACATTGACAAATATATTGGATCATAATTAGCTAATGCAAATAAGAAAAGATACATTAAAAACATAATCCCTGACCTTAAAGAATTTACTCATTGTTTAATATTTTAATAGAGATGTGTATAAAAGAGTTTTTGAAATGATTATACCTGCACATTGGCAGTCTGTACCATCTTCCAGAGGGTAACAGTTCATACTCTGTGTTATGCAATGGGTCAGCTAAGATTTTATGTGCTTCCCTGAGAACTGACTGTTCATACAGTGACTGAAGGGCCTCATATTCCCCTTTCCTTGCAATCTTCATTGCAATTTTAACCAGGCACCCAAGCTTAGTTTTTGCTTGAACAGTAAGGTTAAATGATCCAATATCTAATTAAGCTTTCTACGATGGCCCGATAAAATAACCACATAATTCTCTGACCAACATTTTCCAGCATCCCTTCTAGTTACCACCTGCACACAGTCAGCCATTACCACATCTGCCATAGATGATCTCCTCATCAAGTGTAGCATAAAAGTAGTCACTCTCCACTTCTCCCTTGTCTGATCTCATTGTTGTTACCATTGTTACAACTTACCTGGCTGTCTACATTTGTTTACTTTCATGTGCCTGTTGATAGAGGTATAGAGGAATATGTGGAGGAATTCTTAGTTTACTGCTACCTGATGACATGGAATGATCATATCCTTATCTGCAGCTTCGTAGTTGGATTAGATGATTATGTCTGCCAGCTGTTACCAGGGATCGATGGATGAGAGACCCTTGAGGAATTTTTGCACCTCGTTGTGCTCCAGTGTGGTTCCACCTATAATGTTGGACCATCAATGTCGTCAACACAAGACTACGGAGTCAACCTCACAAGTTCCCTTGTATCAGCCCGTCCAGATTCCACCATTCCCCTCACCAGGAATGTCTTATCTCTCACCTTTTCTCAGGCATGGAAGGCTGTTTCTAGCCATGTGGATTTCATTTAAATCACAGATCCACCTATTATGTCCATTAAGTCAGCTCTGAAGAAAATTTTTACTCACTGGTTCTAGGGTCTAGAACCCATCCTAGAGCCTGTCCGAGATATTCAGTCCTGTCCAGAGTCTGCAATACCCACAGTTTGTCATTCTACAGTAGCCCAAAAGAAGAGGGTGAGGTGGAAGAGATTATTCTCATTGGGACCAACCACCACCTTAGTGTCCACCTTAGAACTTACCCCACATGTTCCTAACTCTGTTTCAGAATGCACTCCAGTCTTTTCCACCGACCCACCACCTACCTCGGAAATTCCAAGTTTTTCACCATCACTCCTCACACCAGTCCCTGAATCCAATCCAGTTCATGATTTCACTTGACCCTTGTGTGACCTTATGGATATTTTTGTCCTTTTCAGTTTTTTATTTTATTTTTTTATCATTTTGCTTGTGTTAATGCCAACTGCATAAATTTTGGCACAGGTGTGTATTTTTATTGGAATTGTAATATTTCTCCCTCATTGCCTTTAATAAATCTATTTTACACTAGGTAAAAAAAAATAGTTCCTCTCAGGACCTTAAGGACAAAAATGTCCTCATTGAAACCCATTAAAAAAATTTTGTTAAAAGTGCAGTTGGAGATCTCGGAAAATGCTGACTTTAGCCTGATAGCACTGAAAGCGAACGTCCCACCCTCCCTGCAATCGCCGTCCAAAGCCACGCCCCCTGAACGCACATACGCTCAAAGAGCAGAATACCAGAGACAACATTAATTACTGCAATAGACTACATTAACGGTTTCCAATTACAGTCCTCGCATACCCCCCTCTGCACATTTCATATGTATATCTTATCACGTCCGACGGTTGTTCTATTCAACCGTAAGTCATTAAGTGCCCTGCGAAGTGGACATCATCAGATATTCTGCCATGATTCAAGTTCAAAGCGAGCGTATATGTTCCATACAAACGGCATTAAAGTGTGCGAGACGTGGATTTAAATAGTATTTATTTACAGAGGTATATTATGTCACACTTCACACTTCTAGTAAGTTTCGTCTGTGTGTGAAGACACTGCGCAGCGCAAATCCGTGAGTGAATGCTCCTAAGTTAAATAAACTTCAACAGATTTCCCCTGCTCAGGGAGTAGGAACACTGTGTAGGGAGCATGTCGATCGACACAGTTCATGCACGTAGCTCTCTTCTAACGAGCTGGTTATCTGAATCGGGTGTGTTAACTAAGCGAGACATGCAAAATATGCAGAGCGGGGAGCGCGAGGACTGGAATTGGGAACCGCTGGGCTACATCATGTGTCATTCACCGGTGAGAAAACTTTATAGCACAGTTAGTAAAAGTACTACAATACCAGGAAGGAAGATCGGGTTGTTGATGTTTGCCTGCCATTCTCGCTCTGTCTGCACAGCGTGCGTGAACGCGCCGATGACGTATCGTGTCTGCGCGAACAGGGTGCGCAGAGGTATGCAAATACATACGTTGACAGGCAGGTAGGAAAGCCAATTAAAACGCTCGAACCGAGCGTTTTGATTGGACGAACATTTCTTGGTCCTACACCTTCCACAGAATATATAAATACAGATAAATACATTTAGACCACTTAACTTAATGATTACTATCAGGATGTGAAGAGACTTTCAACCAGAATAACAAAAAATGTTTCTGAAGACAATCACCAATGGCACCTTTAATAGGCTTTCATTCTGTTGGCAAGGCTTCAAAATTAAAATTTTTAAAAACAAATTTACCAGATGGTGCCATTTTCTCAGGTTTGGCCTACAAAGCAAATACTCACATTTTTCCTGTTTTCTGCTTTTGCTGTATTATAGAGCCAGTTGGATAAATTATGCAGCTATAATTGTGTGGGTGTGTTGGTATGGATGTCAGAGTGTGGTTTGTATGTGTGTCCTAAAAAAAAAATGTGTGTGTTTGTGTGTGTGCACCTGTAATGTTTGAGAGAGAGAAATTATATAGCTTTGCTGGAATCTAATGGGAAAAGTTTGGTATTGCATTCAAACAACATCTTACTAAAAGTTAATTTTCTGAGATATCATCCTCAAATTTGGAACACAACTTGTTTGGATTTATGGCTTTGATTTTCTAGCAATTTTTGTGTTCAACATGTTTTACAAAATATATATATTTTATATTAAAAATTGTTCATAAATCATTTTCATAAACTTAAACCTTTTTAACTCTTAAAACATTTTTTTTAAAACTTTAAACTTCAACAATAATCTGCCAAGGGTCTTCTTTAAAATGAGACCAAACTTAAGTCAGTACTCCCAAGCTTCAAATTTTTATGACAGTTTTTGGATAAGGACATTTTTGTCCTCTATGACTTTGTCCTATATAACTTTTTTTAATTGACGCACAAGGGTTAAGAGTCTTATCCAGAACCCGCTTTATTCCAAGAGTCCACAAAAGTCCAAACCAATTCAGAATCCACTCCAGAGTTTGTTCAGATCCATGAGTCTGCCCAGGATTCCACTCAAGTCCCTGAGTCCATGCCAGTGTTGGTTCCAGCCCCTCAGTCCATTCTAGTGTCGGCTCTAGCTCCTGAGTCCGCTCCAGTGTTGGTTCTAGCCCCTGAGTCCATTCTAGTGTCGGCTCTAGCTCCTGAGTCCGCTCCAGTGTTGGTTCTAGCCCCTGAGTCCATTCTAGTGTCAGCTCCAGTCCCTGAGTCCGCTCCAGTCCTAGAGTTCAGTAAAGAGTCCACTCTATCCCTAGAGTCCAGTAATCAATCTGCTCCGGTCCCAGAGTTCAGTAATGAGTCCGCTCTAGTCCTACAGCTCAGTAATGAGTCCACTCCAGACCCAGAGATCAGTATTAAGGCTGTCACGATTTCTAAATGTACATGGGAACCCACTCTAACCTCTAAATTGGCATGGGAGACCACTCGCACCTTTGAAATAACCCTAAATTTAATTCTAGTTCTTGAGTCCATAAGAGAATGCCCCCCAGACCATAAACCCATACCAGAGCCCTTAACTCTACCTCTGTGCCCGCTCTCATCCCCCAGCTCAGCCTAGTGCCCGCTTACGGCCCGGAGGTCAGCCTAGTACCCGCTCTACCACCAGAATCCTCAACTCACAGGGCAACAAAATCAGAATCTCCAGCTATCGTGAGTGTTATTCCTGAGTCTTCAGATGTCATATCCATCATGTCAGTGCCCAACCAGATTGTTCCCAGCTTGGAGGATTCTGAATTCCTTCCACCACTGATAGTTATCCCTGTTACGGCTTAAGCCGTAATGTGTTTTTGGACTGCACACTGCTCTCCCACTCACAGAGAAGTAGAGGTGTTCACTCCCAAATTTTCTGTCTGTCAAGATACGACCATGGAGGTCTTCTGTCTGTCTGTTTGTCTGTCTGTGACCAAAGAAGTCAACCCTGAGTTACCTGGCTGCCCTGAAGTGGCCACGGTGCCTGATGGAATCTTCTGTGCTCCTGTCTTCTGTGCACAAAGTTCCCTTAACATGACCATAAAAGTGAAAAGTCGAAACATATTGTCAAGTATGGTGACCCATACTCAAAATTGGTGCTCTGCGTTTAACCCATCCAAGTGCACACACACAACAGTGAGTAGTGAACAAATGCGCACACACAGTGAACACACACCCGGAGCAGTGGGCAGCCATTCCTCCAGCGCCCGGGGAGCAATTAGGGGTTCGGTGCCTTGCTCAAGGGCACCTCAGTCGTGGTATTGAGGGTGGAGAGAGCGCTGTACATTCACTCCCCCCACTGACAATTCCTGCCGGCCCGAGACTCGAACTCGCAACCTTTCGATTATGAGTCCGACTCTCTAACCATTAGGCGACGACTTCCCCGGTAAAGGTTATCCTCGAGGTTCCGGTTCGCCCTGATGTAACCAGATCCCTTCATAATGGCTACAGAGATTGATCAAGCTCCCCTCGTCATGGTCTTGAGAGTAGCCCTTGAATTATCTGCTTATCTTTATGTTTCCTTCAGTCTGTTGAAATTAACCTTCCAGACGTCTAGTTTGCCGGCCACCCAGACACCCGTCTCTCAGTCAGCCCCAAACCAGCCAGCACTCCAATCAGTCTCAACCCAGTCGACACTTGAGACGTCAGCAAGCCAGCCAACCCTCTAGTCTGTCCGTTGTGCAGTCTGCTCTGTGGACTTCATCAATCCTGCAAAAGCACACCAGTTATCTCAGCTAAGTCTCCATTGCTCATCAGTTCCATTTTATGCATTACTCTGACTCACCTTATCAATAAACACTTCATCTGTGGAGGGTTCCTGTGTTGTCTCCTTCTGTTTTGCTGACATATACATAAGTCTATGCATAAAATACTGTCTCTGCTGTACATGAGATCAAATTGTATCCACACGAATACCCCAGCTAAGTGTATTATCAATAAAGATACCAAGGTACTTATTGGAACATACTTGCTTAATTATGTATATGTATAATTATTGGTGTATGATTGCCTACTAATCTCTTCTGTCTTCTTTGTATTTAAAATAAGATTATTTAAATCATACCACTCTTCATACCTTTAACACCTCTGAAAAATATATTGATGGATCAGAATTCTCATACAAAGTACTTTATCATCTGAAAATTTCACAATGAAATTATTTTGATTACAACTCAAACACTCAGTAGTATGCAATGTGAAAAGTATAGGAGAACTGACACATCCCTGTGCTGATACTGTTGAGTCCAATTAGTTAAGAAAGATAAATGCCACTTGATTAAAAAGGGGTTCACATTCACATGTTTTTAATTTATGAATTAACAGGTGGGGCTTCATCATATTAAAAGCTGAACTGATAATAATATATGGTTTTGTATTTTCCAGATCTTTGGTGATAAAATTAATAAATGAAAAAATGAAATGTCAAAATGCCAAAAATGAAAATTTGCCCATGATTTATTGACCCTCAAGCCGTCCTAGGTGGACATGACATTCTTCTTTCAGAGGAATACAATTGGAGTTATATTAAAAAATGTCCTGGCTCTTTAAAGCTTTATAATGGCAGTGCAATAAAGTGCATCCATCCATCATAAAAAGTGTTCCACGCAGCTCCGGGCACTTTTTTATTTAACTCCAATTGTATTCTTCTGAAAGTCATATAAAATCATATACACCTAAGATGGCTTAAGGATGAGTAAATCATGGGGTAATTTTCATTTTTGGGTGAACTATCCCTTTAGTTGACTCAGTGAAACCCAATAATTAAGATGCAATTGATGTGGCTGCTGAAATGTCCTCTTACTCGAACCCAGTCTCACACTTGCTATACACCTGCCATACAAGTTAATCATTAATGATTCTCAATCTCAGGTTATTGACAACTCTAAGTCACAATCACACTTTCATAATTAACTCTGAGAAGGTCACACCCATCTCTAGACGCACATATATAACTGAATGCATACATACGCACATACGGTCACACATCTGCAGTTGAGCATCTCATCCAGTTGTCTTTACCGTTGTGTCAGAGAGGGATGCAGTGTGTTGTTCCACTGGCCCTTCAAACATCAGCAAAATGGGTGAAGAATATTTTGGATTCTCTTGGACTCGCAATGAGAACAGAAAAAATGTCACCATACATATTAACAATCCAGCGGATATCTCAGTGATTGTTATATATTTTCTGGTGGTTCTGGCTGTAGGAATATGGGTAAGTGGTCAGTAACTTCTATCCACCTATAAAAGATTGTTCTACCATTGACAGACTTGTGAATTGTTAACCTTGCATCAACATATACATGTAACGTACATATTAATGGCTGTACAAGTTAAAGGGATAGTTCACTTTGAAATTAAAATTTGATATCTATCAGCTTACCCCAAGGGCATCCAAGATGTAGGTGTCTTTTTTTCTTCAGTAGATCCAATTTTGATATTTTTAGGTCAAACCGTTCTAGTCTGTCAGTCATATAATGGCAGGTATTGGTCACTGGCTCTATAAGAGGGAAAAAGAACATGCACAGAGAAATCCAAATTAAACAATTCCCCATCGTAACTACACATTGATGGCCTAAGACACGAAACGAGCGGTGTGTGACGTGTTTGCGCGCGCTCTGGCTTAGTCTGCGCAAGCGCCGGAAAGCGCCGGAAGTGATCTCTCGCGCTAGAGCGCGCACACACTGGATGCGTGCGCGCACTCAGATCACCTGGACATGGTTGTTGTGTACAAGAGGTAAAAAACGATATAAATACTGTTCGTTTTCTCACACAAACTGCTCGTTTCGTGTCTTAGGCCATCAATGTGTAGTTACGATGGGGAATTGTTTAATTTGGATTTCTCTGTGCATGTTCTTTTTCCCTCTTATAGAGCCAGTGACCAATACCTGCCATTATATGACTGACAGACTAGAACGGTTTGACCTAAAAATATCAAAATTGGATCTACTGAAGAAAAAAAGACACCTACATCTTGGATGCCCTTGGGGTAAGCTGATAGATATCAAATTTTAATTTCAAAGTGAACTATCCCTTTAAGTCTGAAGACAGAATGATAATGAAGACTGATTTTGCAGAAAGTTAATGTATAATATAATATAGTATAATATAATAATGCATTTTTGCAAGTTGTTTTGCAAAAAAAAAAACTAAATTACTTTAGAAAAACTAATTTTTCATATATAATAAAATATAATATAATGCATATTTTGCATTGTTAATAGTTAATTGTTCCAATCATGTTTTTTATATATATTTCTTCATATGTAATTAACTATTAATGATACTTCAATCTGTTTGAAACTAAAAATAATTTTTTAGAAATTATTTACAAATTTTTAGAAATTATTTTACTAAAATATTTACAAATTAGTCTTATTAAGGCTATTGTCTTTTCTGGGATTTCTTGATAACACCATATTTTTCTACCTGTATTTGCTCATCTGAAATCCATATAATTTCAAAACCTCTTGAGAAAACATATTTAATCTAACAACAAACAAAGCCATTGAACACCAATCCATCAACCAAATGTGATGTGTTTATATGAAATGTGTCTGATCCTGCAGCTATGATGTCATACATAAAGTTACATACAATTTTGTCTAATATTTAATGTATCTAGATCTGTACATAGGCTGAATTTAATGGCTCTTTCTGTCCAAAGGCAAT
The DNA here is from genome assembly GCA_021397915.2 of Tor tambroides. NCBI lineage: Eukaryota > Metazoa > Chordata > Actinopteri > Cypriniformes > Cyprinidae > Tor > Tor tambroides. The sequence goes on along the minus strand of JAFVLL020012547.1, from coordinate 83,477 downwards.
GGTACGGACCAATCGAGCCACAGTAGGAGGCTTTTTCCTGGCTGGCAGAAGTATGGTGTGGTGGCCGGTAAGTAAATGGGATCAAGATAGAGGATGACTATACTTCAAACCTAAAAACATTTTGTTTTGTACTCAGAATGTGATGGGCATCGACAAAATGACATTGCTTGATCATGGAGCTTCTCAATCAATCAGTGTGCCAAATGTGGTGAATTTCTGTATACATAATCTGTGCTGATTATGTATCTGTCAATTGCATGACGAGTGATTTCACATTATCACAGATATGGCATCAAAATGACCCTAACTTCCCCTCCAATTCAGAACCTTGATATCATGATAGGGTGAATGAAATCTTTTATGGGGCCATAATGCACTGATGCCAGATGCAACTCACAATACATTACAGCTGAAAGTACTGATATGGTTTGCTCATGCAAGTTTTATGGAGCTGTCAAGCTTTGTTCCATGCTAACGTTATCACCTTATATCAAATTTTGAAGGTTTTCATTTGTTATTATGAAGTTTATTGTTCCAGTCATTATTGTTTGAGTTACACCTTAGGATGTGTAGAAGCAGTGGTTTTTATAACTTATGATTATGGTGATTGCCAGACGGTGTTGGGCTAGTTACTCAAAGAATGTAATATATTACTCATTAGTTACTCATCTCAAAAGTAATATTGTTAATTTACTTATTACTTTCTGGCAACAGTAATTAGTTACACTACTAGTTACATTACTTTTTCTTCACGCCCCCAAAGAAGTTGTAACTGTGTATCTCCCACATAAAATTCTTCTAGAATGTTACTAATAACATATTTCTGTCACATCGTATCAAATATTTCCTAGATTTATTTGCATAATTTTCACGACTCGCACATGCATGTGATGTCCCCAGTGCAGCAGGCAAGCTTGGAATATGGAAAAGCTTACATTCAGCAGATAGAAATATTACATTATATTGATTTTGGAAAAAAGATGATCTGAACACTGTTGTGTAAGTTGTGGCTTTACTGTATTCTGGCATTACATCCCACCCACATCCCTCTGATCAGCATTTGGTACATTATATTACTATAGTTAAAAATATTTTTGGAAAATTAAACAGTTTTGTAATACAATTAAAATAAAATACATATTTACTTCCCTTTTAAATACATAACAACACATGAATTATAATAAGCTACTATTATACAAATAAGCTATTACTATACAAAAGCATTTCAACATTGTATAATTTGAAGTGCATTGTAAATGATTTTTCCAAACATATGCTTAAAATCTCTATTTATTTACCTATTTAAACAAGCTCAACCTACTGCACGATGCACGTAAACTAACCTCACTGGCTTTTGTGGGAACTCAGGAGTGCTTGCATAACACGTTACCAAATCTAGCACACATCAAACAAGTACGTGCGAGCTTCCATTTACCTGGGGCCTGTTTCATGAAACAAGTTTACCAAATAAGCCAGGCTTATTTCAGTTAGTCTGACTTATTTTGAACCAAATTGACTGACAATAAGTCAGGCTAACTGAAATAAACCTGGCTTATTTGGTAAACTTGTTTTATGAAACAGGCCCCAGTTCTGAATGTGTGTATGTGTGTTAACTGAGGTAAATAAAAGTCTAAAGCTGTTAAGTTCTATAGAGCGATTGTGTCTCTTCAGCACTTCATATGGATTACTCTTGCAATGTTTTTGTCTGCGATGAACATTTTGGTGACTTTTAGCGGAGGGACATACATCTGTCAGATTTCATTAAAATATCTCAGTTTATATTATAGTAATTCTTTTTTCCTCAGTTGGTCAGAACAAACGTGGAAGACTTGTTACTTGTTTAGATGACAATATCTGGTGAAAATTATTATTTGGGTCATATATTCTTAGACATAGGCTAGAATCTGTGATTCAAATACAGTATCCACACCAGTGCGGTGACTGACATTTACATTTAGCCATTTTGCAGACGTTTTTATCCAAAGCGACTGACAGCCACACATATACATCAAACATTAGATTCATCCGCGCGGGAGCCATGCCGGTCCACAACCCACATAATAAAGATAATTGCGCACATAACTGCAATTGCGGGTTTTCAAACAGAGATTTGAAAACAAAGAGGTAAAACTTACAGACTGCAGCTTTAAATAGAATATTCAAACAAGTTTGTTTTCCAATATATATTTCTAATTATAGGTACAAAGATTAAACGGTAAAAAGGGATTTATGAGAGAAAACATCAGGCTGAGAAGGTTTTGGTTATATTACCCACCAGGTGTTTATTGTACTGTAATTTTTCTTATATATATATATTATATTATATATATATATATATATATATATATATGTATATCCTGTTTTCAGATCAGCTGCTGTTCCAATAAAAGACAAACTGAAGTCAGATCAGAGATGAGCAAAGAAGAGAGTTGTAAATATGTTTTAATCTCATATCAGTGAATCTCAAAGTTTAATTCTGGCTGTGACCATTGGGCTCATGCTTACTTTAGATTCAGCAACTCTGTTGTAGAGGTTTTGAAATCTGACCTAACGGAGTGTAAAAAAAAAACAACAACCTCCAAAACAATCAATCAAACAAACAAAAAACACTTCAAAAAACAATATCTGTGACTTTGGGCTTGAACTGTTTTTACTGTAAGCAGTGTTGTTGGGCCTCTTCTAACCTTATGTTCAGTGTAACAGAGTGCTGTATAGTGATGACAGACAAGAGGATAAAAAATGGACACTCGTGTCAAGTTGATAAGGATGTAGTCAAAGCTTTGAAGTGTAAACAAACAGAAAGTCAGTTAAATTCAATGCACATTTAGGCTCAAAAACACTGACTAATTATTTTTCCTTTCACAGACCCTGCTATGAAGAAATTTTTAAATACCACAGTGGCTGTAAAAATAAAAACTTGCACTTTGTGAACTTCTGTGCTTTATTTATTTATTTTTTCAGTAACTTCAGGGTTTTTTTTTTTTTTTTTCAAAAACGTGCATTGTGATGCATTTATAATCACTGATGGAATATTCATAATGTACTTTCCCGTAATACAGGTATAACTAGAATATTCTACAAATTCTACAAGTAGTTCTGTCAAATAATTTCACTAATATTTATTTTAATTTATTATAATTATTTTGGTCAAGAGTTTATATATGCTGCTGTACTTTTTAAATGTACTCAAGGAATTTGTTGTAATGTACACAACAAGGTACATTAAAAATTTTGTAGATGTGAAAGTGTGTGTCATTTTTAGTGGATGGTTTTTGCACATAATACCATTTTGAGTGCTGAAAAACTAACAGTGGCTCTTGTAGTGTACTGGTTATGCATTTCTTATGAACTGATGTGCTATTTAAAATGTTCTTGAAGCACATTAATGTGAGGCTTAAAATATATTCTAACTGTAATTCAAGAAGTATAAAGTTGTATTTTAAATAAATTGTAAAGAAGTATGATTAAATTACACTATAATGGTTCAATTTTAACACAACTAAATATGTCAATGTGATATAACTAAATATGTCAATGTACTCCCCCCAGATTGGAGCCTCTCTCTTTGCAAGTAACATTGGAAGTGTGCATTTTGTGGGGATAGCAGGAACTGGAGCAGCTGCTGGTATTGCTATTGGAGGATTTGAGTGGAATGTATGTTTAAAAAAGCATAAAAAATACATTTATGATATTTAATCATTTTGATATGTGACAAGATTTCATGTTTTAGCCTACTATTTTGACTAGATCATTAAAAATGAAAAATAATATTCTGTAAGTATTTTGGTTTTAAATAATTGTAAGTATTATTACAGACAATTAATCAGTGTTATCAGTGTTGTTTTATTATTATTCAAATATTATTATAATAATTATTAATATTTTGTATTTAGTCATTCTTATTTTTAAAAAATTTAATTAATTTATAATTTATTAATTTTAGTCATTAAGCATTTATTCATTAGCTTTAAATTTAGTTAGCAGTAACAGTAACAACACTGATGAGAATAGGTCTAGAAAACATCAAACCGATTGTATCTTTTTCATTTGTTTCCTCAGGCTCTTGTTGTTGTGCTTTTTCTGGGATGGCTCTTTGTGCCCATCTACATAAAGGCTGGGGTATTCTTACATTTCTTCCTCTTCAACCGGCATTGCAGAACAAACTTTTCAAATATTGCTGACTTACACTGCATGAATCTGTCAACCACTTCATCTTTACGTTATCATTTTTATAACCCTTTATTCTCTTTATCTACAGGTTGTGACCATGCCAGAGTACCTGAAGAAACGCTTTGGTGGACAGCGGATCCGTATCTACCTCTCCGTGCTTTCCCTATTTCTCTACGTTTTCACCAAAATCTCTGTGAGTCCAAAATCTGTCTCAACCCTTAAAGAAAAGAACTGGTATCACATGGTAATTGCGTGTTACTTTGAGAGGTAGCTGACGCTCAATACTTGTGATACTCAGACATCCCCTCAGCAGTGTAACATGCTACAATCAAACAAAAGTGATTTTAAACAGCATTTTGATAAATCATTTGTAATTATTATGAATGCAGACTACATGGACTATTTGTAATTAAAAAATACAAGGTCTGTATTACTGAAATAAAATGTATTTTGATATGCTGCTGTCTGTCCAGCCTTGTTTACGTCAGATCTTCAACACTGGTTATAGTCCAATAGTCGATTTGAAATGGCTGTGATGTCACAAATTTACACCACACCTCCATTTTTTTGCTCTTCCTTTTTTTCACCTCTCAGGCAGACATGTATGCAGGAGCCCTTTTCATCAACCAGGCTCTGGGACTAAACGTTTACCTGGCAGTTGTTATTCTGCTGCTTATTACAGCTCTTTATACAGTAACAGGTATGTTGCCTGAAATACTGCACACTTTAAACTTACATATTCTACATTAGTGGTTCACTCTCACTTTATACATACATACATACATATAGATAAATTGATAGCCAGCAATAAACTCAGAAATCATCCTACCAGCTGTAAATGTTTATATGAGCTGTGGCTGAGAGTGTTTGTTTCTGTGACTGATAAACTGCAGTTGCTAAGAGTTGCTTTAGAGGCCCAAAGAATATTAATACAACGCTGCCTCACAATCAATTTCTGAATTAAAATTCATATAGAGAACATGTAGTCAAAAGATGTTATGGTGATACAACTGTCCTGATATTGTAGAAGAGAAAAATAATTACTTTCTTAAAAAGAAAAATAATTAAATAATATATTTCATTCATGAGAATTATTCATGAGAAATCTCACTCTATATAGAGTATAAACATTTTTTTTACTGCTTATTAATATTTGAAAAAGTCCAAAGTCATGTGGTGCGACCAACAAGTAAAAATGAGCAGAAAAAAAACATGAAATGATATCACAGAGGACCCCATTACAGAGCAGATGCAGAGTCTCATTACCGTGGGTAAAGGTAAAAGTCTCTTAAAATATCAGATAATTTTATATTTTATGACAAGGCAAATTTAGTTCCCTTGTGGAAAAATAAATATATGCCAAGTTGTTTCATGAAATTCTAGATAGCGCAGGCTGATGGGTCTTAACATAACATCATATTCACAGCATTAATCTTGGCAGAATCTGATTGATTCATATTGCATATGCAGCCAATGAGCTTACTACTTTACATTTAAATGGCTGGTTAGCATCCAACTGAGCATTTTGCAGTTTTCCTCCCATAGTTCCTCTGAAACCCTCCACCTTCCCCAGCTCCACCTGTATAGATCTGCTACGGCTTATTTTATATGCTATTTGTGCAGCAGCAGTATGTCTTAAATGCTCACCGCACCGTATCACCGTATGCAATGGCAGTAGCAAGTTCCTGTACTTGATTGCAGCAGAAGCAGCAGCAATAATCTACAACTACAACAATAACCAACAGCAGCAACAGTGTAGCAGATCTATTCTGCCAAGACAAAATACATTAACATTGTCATATCCATTATCATACTAAAATCTTCCAAGAGTTGTCATGACAGAAATACATTTAAAAAAAATAAATTATGGAAATAATATATTGTAGTAATATAATGTAGTGTGAAAACATAAGCTTAAGTGCGAACTGTTTTTTAAACATTTAATTGGATGTTAATTGCAATGTCATGCATTTAAATTTGTTTGTAATTAGTAATGATGAAGCTTCAACTTCAAACATTTGAAAAATATAATATAAATATATTAACTTTAAATGTAATATGAAATATCACACTACAGTCAAATTATAATCAAGTAAATATATACAATTTTGATATGTATTTTTTTGCAATTACAGGGTTTTTTTTTTTTACAATTACAACAGGATGTAAAATTGTGGAAAAAAAAATAAAATTTTCTTTGCAAAATAATGATTAAGATGTTTACACTCACATATATTAAAGTAAGGAAAATGTTATTAATTTTTACTTGATGGTGACCCCACATGACATTTTTAGGATCATTAAACTGAAAAACTTTCTTGACAATGTTATAAACATTTTTTAATGAAATCAACATGAATGCAAAGAGTACATTTCTAAGAACTTAATTTTTCCTTTTGCTCAGTTGATTTTCATTGACCTTCACGGTTTCTTCGACAGGTGGTCTAGCTGCAGTCATCTACACCGACACCCTGCAGACCATAATCATGGTTGTTGGATCATTCATTCTTACAGGCTTTGGTATGTCTGTTCACGTTTTTGTAATCTAAACACTTTGGACACTGCTCAGAGTTTACTTGATTCAACATCAGCTGTTTTCTTTCAGCGTTTAATGAGGTAGGAGGTTATGAGAACCTCAAAGACAGATACATGACTGCAATCCCATCAGTGGTAGGTGTGAACATCAGTGAAGAGTGCTACACTCCTCGCGCAGACTCCTTCCACATCTTCAGAGACCCCATCACTGGTGATCTCCCCTGACCTGGAATGGTCTTTGGTCTTACTATCCAGGCCACCTGGTACTTTTGCGCTGACCAGGTACTGATCCATTTACTATACACACCACACCACAACTATAATTATAACAACATAGAGGAACAATATTGACCGAGTCATTTTCAGAACTTTTTCAAAACACTGATAGTCAATAAGAATTCACTTTAAAGAGCTTGAGCATTTAAAGTGGCAGACGACAAAACTGCAGCACACGCTTATAGTAAACAGAACATTAACATGCATTGGTGTGGACACTAATATAGTTATCATTATAGTTATTGATAGTTATTGTTCTTGATATTTGTTTAGTAAAACGTTCTACCCAGCTAAAAAAAAAGTATTCAAAGGACATTTTATTAACATTTCCATTAAGTTTTCAAACACTGAGTCCTCTATAGGAACTAAGCAGTAGAATATACACACATGGGACTGCCAGAGGGAGTCACAGCATATGGAGCACTAACCCAACACATTTGTTCAATCGAGGGATACTTAATGGTTCCTCTGAAAAACTGAGCTGTGTGTGAGTGCTTGACTGATGGATTTAGTCTCTAAAGGGAGTACAGTAGTCAACATTTGAAGTGGATCAAAAAAGTTCATTAAAGTTGTCCTAAGACAAGAAAGCATTTTGGTTTTAAGATTTAGGACAACTTTGATGAAAGGTTTTGATCCACTTCAAATGTTGACTGCTGTAGTGGGAACCTTGGGCACATATCCAGGTCAGGGTCTCAGGACAATGTGTATTTATCACTCCGGGTGAAAGGCCTCTGAATTCCTCCTCTTCCCACCTACGGACCAGACATGGAGGTTCCAGAGGTCTGTGTGTGGGTTTCAAATTGTGCCCTGCCCCTGAGAAAGGAGGTCCCTCCTCAGGGGAATCTGCCAGGGAGGAGCTGATGTCGTAAACATAAGCTCAGAGAACCAGGTCTTGTTGGGCTAACACATAAAAACCACTAGGACCTGTTCCGCAACCTCTCTGAATTTGCAAAGTGTCTGTGCAATGAGGCTCACAGTAACCTGTTGCGAGAGTGAATCTGCTGCATGGCTGAGCTCACCTAGAATGTGAGTGGCCCGCAGAGATTTGAGTCTCCGCTGACTTCAAGAAAAGAGATGGTGGGTGAGTTGTGACATCTAATGGAACCGGATACTGCCCTGCTGGATGATATAAGTTACCGTTGCTGTGTTGTCTGTCCAGACTAGCACGTGCTTTCCCGGAATCAACGGTCGAAACCTCCTCAAAGCTCGAAGCACAGCCAGTAACTCTAGGCAAATGATATTCCAGTGCAGACGAAGACCTATCCAGTCCCCGAAGCTGCACGCCCATTGCACATAGCGCCCCAACCTGTCTTGGAAACATCTGTTACTACAATGCCTGTAGAAACAAAAGATCCTTCCAAGGCTGAACTTGCAGTGACATTCCTGTGTGATGGTCATGCAGTGTATGCCACAGCACCATGCCCATCTTGGATTCGGGCATGAAGCTAGTGCTGAAGTGGTCTTATTTGCATCAGCCCAAGTGCTGTGACCGTGGCCAAGAATGTTATATTCCCCAGGAGACTCTGAGAGGGACAGTTTTTTTGTACTTGAACATTCTCAAGCAATTCAGCACTGAACAAGCATGATCCCCTGAAAGGTGTGCTGTCATGGTGACCAATTCCACACTAAAAAAAGATTCCAATTCTACACCAAAAAAAGATGCACAGAACTGGGGAGAGTTTGATCTTTTCACAGTTGACCTGAAATCCCAGTCAGGTGCTCGAAAACCATGTCCCTGTGTGTATACATCACCTCTCAAGAGTGAGCTAATGTTAGCCAGTCATCAAGGTAGTTGAGGATGCAAACGCTCACTTCCCTTAAGGGGGCAAGGACAGTTTCTGTGGCTTTGGTGAGGAGGCAGGGACTGCCCAAAGGGGAGGATCTTGTACTGGTATACTCATCCCTCAAACCCGAACCACAGGAGCAACCTGCCTTGGAAGGATTGAGATATGAAAGTACACGTACTTCAGATCTATAGTCGCAAACCAATCCCGCTTCCTGACACATTTTAACGTGTTTCAGGGTGAACATCTTGAACGGGAGACTGTAAAGGGCCCAATTCATTACCCTAAAATCCAGGATCAATCTGAGCCCCCCAGCCTTCTTGGGTACAATGAAGTAGGGGCTGTAAAATCCCTTCTCCACCTCAGCTGGAGGACAGGCTCCTGTCCTTGCCCTTCTACTTCTGAGTGCGAGGCCTCGATGATAAGTCCCTCTCTATGCATGATGACTGGTGAGCAACACCAACTTTGCTCCTCAGGTCTGTTGAATAAGCCACTGACATACACGGGAACTGGAGTTTTCCAATTTTTCATCAGCTCATTGTGCACTTCCGGGAAGAAAGAAACTGGGGCGGAGCGCGGCTGAGTACAGCTAAGTACAGCTGAGAAGGCTCCACTGAAGCATCTGCCATCTCAGCATTAGGCTCAGACTTCTCCAATTGCACATGCTCTCCAGTAGAGTTTCTGGTTAAGTTTGAGAACCTGCCTCAGTGATCAGGATGAGGATGAGTTGTCTATCACAGCACCCGGAAGTGCCGTTTTAGTCCAGTCATCTGCTTCCGACCGGTCAGACCAGCCCTCTGATGCAGCATAGACAACTCACCCTCATCCCAATCACTGAAGTGGGTTGAAGGAACGAGAGGTTCGTGGGAAATCATCCGGTGGAACTGCTCCCGCAACATCTCCTTGCTCTCCTTAAGTGCACATTATCGAAGCCTTGTACCCGGAAGTACTTCGAAGGGCCAGGACAGGAAGCAGCTAAGGTCACTCGTGGTCTTTTTTAAAAAATAACACAAGTCGTGAGTCTGATGTACCGATTGCAATGTCCTCACAAGAAGGACATAAACCATCCACAGAAGCGGCTTCAGCTTGGGCACGGCCCAAACACTGAGCACAGCGATCGTGCCTGTCAGAGGGTGAGATGTACAAACTACAGCCAGAAGAACATGGTCGGAAAGGCATGGTGTGCAATACACAATCCACTCTTTTAGAGAAATTGCTCTTTTAGAGGAATTTTGCTCTCAAAGTTTGCTGTTGAAGCACCCAGGGGCACTTTCACTAGATTTATCTGTGTAAACTAGCTGGTAACTGGACTTATCAACTGTGAGCACTGACAAAAACTCGCCATCCTGTTTTAGGTGATTGTGCAGCGCTGTCTGTCTGCCAAGAACCTGTCTCATGTGAAAGCAGGATGCATCCTGTGTGGTTACCTCAAACTTCTGCCCATGTTCCTCATGGTTTTCCCTGGCATGATCAGCAGAGTGCTGTACACAGGTGAGGAAAAACTGGCACCATCTTGGGTGAGAAGACTGATAAACTGATGAACCATTTTGTACATGTCAACAAATATGTTGACTGAATCTTATCTGAGTGATATACATTGATCATAGTTTCAGAGAACTGGAGTTTTGCATAAAGTCTGGTCCCCTTATTTCTCATATAATGTGCTAGCAACTTATTTTAGCTAACAACTGCCTACTTAGACAGGTAGAATGTCTGATTTAAACTTTAAGCAACCATCTGCAGTTTATTTTGTTTGAAGCAGTGTTGTTATTGTCAACTAAAACTAAAACAATTTATTTTATTTTTTTTGTAAATTTTACTAAATCTGAAATAATATAAATTGAAATACAATAAAAATTAAATTAAATCTTAAATTAATACAATCAAATAAAAACGTACACTTAAAAAAATAGAAATAAGTTTAAGTTAGGTCAGTGTACTTTTGCGTCCATTTATTTTTCATTTTTTAACTATGACAAAAAAAAAAAAGAATGGTGTTTGTCATTTTCTTGCTTATGTTTCATCCTCTCTAGCCAGTAGAACCTGCCCTGGATGCAGTTAAGTGGAAAGAAATATGTAATGAGTATTTCATACATGTTTTTAGGTGTGAGAAATTATTAGGATTATAAAAATGAAGCCAAAGGTTTTCATAAAGCAAGCTGGTAGCCACATTAGTAGTGTGAGAGGGTGCTTATAGCATCTGTAAAGAGACACTTTAAAAAGGTAGAAATTAAATTTAACATTTATATACATTAAAAAACAAGCTTTATATCAATGTTATTATTTTTAATGAAATACAAATTTTGAATAATAAAAAATTGGTTTGTTTCTGTTTATTCTGTTTATCAGTATTTAAACCATTAAAGAAGAAACTGCATTTTCCGTATTTCATTTCTGGGTTAAAAAACGAAAAATGAATCCATGCAAAAATACATGGACCAAGTTAAAATACTACATTACCAAAAAATACTGAATAAAAATAAAAGCTAAAATAAAATAAAATAAAATAAATAAAAATGGCAAAAGCACATAACAGAGTCAATTAGTAAATCAACTCCATCGCACACCTGCAGAAATGTCTCCAACCTTTTTAATAGACAGAGTGATTCCACTGAGAGTGAGTTTACCATCGACAGTGATTCGAGTGCACACGCTTCGACTTCTTTTTTGGAGGGGCGAGCTCCTTCACGGAGATTACAAAGAAGAAATGTCGAAGAGGTTCAAGAGCCTCAAAGAAGTTTACGACCGTGGACTCGCAGCTACTCAAAGAGACGGTAATTAATATTTCTGA
>JAFVLL020012547.1:59420-71821 GCA_021397915.2 Tor tambroides | reverse complement strand
AGTCCCACTAATCATAAATGACAAGATGTTAATGTGATATGATATAATCATAGCCTTTCAGGTTTCTCAATGACATTGCATTTGGAATGCACAATATATCAGTGGTTATATTTGTATTAGCGATTATTACCTTTTTCGTTTATCAGTCTAAATCTACATATTTTGGCAGCAAATAACATCAGGGATTTTTCCAGTTCAAACAAACTTTTTTTTTATTAAACGATGAAAAGTTCTTATAGGCTCTTCCAGTTTAATTAAGGTAAATGAGTTGTGCACTAAAATAAAACTTTTTATGCAATATTTAGTAAATATTTGAATTTCAAACAAATATATGCAAACATAAAGCATTTTAATTGCATTTACTGACCCAACATCTGACCTTCTGTATCAGCAGGTCACAGAGCTGAACGAGCCGTTGTCCAACGAAGACCGCAACCTGCTTTCTGTGGCCTATAAGAACGTTGTTGGGGCCCGGCGGTCATCTTGGCGTGTCGTTTCCAGCATAGAGCAGAAGACGGCGGCAGATGGCAATGAGAAGAAGCTGGAACTGGTGCGTGTCTACCGAGAGACAATCGAGAAGGAGCTGGAGACGGTGTGCCAAGACGTTCTCACCCTACTGGACCAGTACCTCATCAAGAACTGTGACGAAACCCAGGTGGAGAGCAAGGTCTTCTACCTGAAGATGAAGGGTGACTACTACCGGTACCTGGCCGAGGTGGCCACCGGCGAAAAGAGGGCCTCTGCCGTCGAATCGTCCGAAGGCGCCTACAAAGAGGCTTTCGATATTAGCAAGAGCATGCCGGCCACCCATCCCATCCGCCTGGGCCTGGCGCTCAACTTTTCCGTGTTCTACTACGAGATCCAAAACGCGCCCGAGCAGGCCTGCCAGCTTGCCAAGGAAGCCTTCGATGACGCCATCGGCCACCTGGACAATCTGAACGAGGACTCCTATAAGGACTCCACGCTCATCATGCAGCTGCTGCGGGACAACCTCACCCTGTGGACCAGTGACCAGCAGGACAGCGAAGGAGGAGACGCCAATAACTGAGAGATCAGCCACTTCTAGCTGTAGTAGCACCCGTCTGTCCCGTCTACACTGTCTTCTTTGAATCTGTATCTTATTTCTCTCTGTCTGCTCCTTCATTCTCCCTCTCTCTTCTCCTTTCCATCTTTTCTGTCTCTTTGTGACACCTCAATGCTCTTCTTTGGTTCCTCAGGGCAGCACTTCAGACCCTTGATTGCTCTTGATTGACCTGTTTTTACCCCTTTTTCACCAACAGGATGCTGGTACCCAAACTGGAACCGTTCCACTGCAGAAAAGGCAGTTCTAGGATGGAAAAATGCTGTTGTCCTCTAAAACCTGCTTGCTTTGAACCTGGATAATTTCACATGTCCAGGTTTTCAATATTAATGCGAATGTAAAACCAAACGATGCACCTTTCATTAAATTTTCATTTCGTAAAATTCATGAGCAAAAATAAACTTTAAAAATTAAATTATTTACGAATATCATACATGCTTATTGACTGCTAGCATACAGTAAATTTTGACAGCATAAATACAATTATTCAAATTACTTTGGATGTTCGAATTTATTCTTAAAAATCATAAAAAATAAAATGATTTTGAAATATATTCACAAATTGAATGCTAGTTATGTATTATTTGTGATATAAAGACACTAACTGACATGAATTTGAATGTTCCATTAAATATTTATCTTGATGACACTGATTCAAATGACTTTGAATACTGATATATATTCTCAAAATTTGTCGTAAAATAACTGTAAACAAGTTACATCATTGTTCAGCCCTCAAACCAGTTTTGCGACCATTTTGGTGAAAAAGGGGTATTTATACATCCTTTTTCTCTGTTTTCCAACCTATTCCTCTCTTCCTATTCTTGACCTCTTTTTCCCTTTCTCCCCACAATGAGTCACTGATAGCCTGCTGGTCTCCACGTGACATTTATTTAGTGTGTGCTTGTAAGGACTCGATCTTCGTAGAAACTCTGTAACACTTATTACAGGATGAGATCTTGAGTACGTGGCACAGTATAGTGCTAGTGTTACACCTTATTACGTTATTCTTCTTCTTCACTTGTCTTTGATCTGTACCTCCATCACTGCTTAGATGTGTTTGTCTGTCATTCCCCCAAGCTCACCTTGTACACCTTGCTAGCCCTGTGAATTGTGTATATTTGCTGATCTCACGACAGTATGTTGTCACCCAATATGCGGGCGGCACTCTGTTATGAGACGCGGTGATCAAAGTCTTTTGATTAGGGTTACAGTTGCAAGGTTATGTAAGAATCACATTAAAAACATTGCTTACCATGGGAACTCTCAAAATGCAGTCTATTTCTGGCACTTTATTTTGGTTGCACATATTTATTATTGAATTAAACTATACACTATTTTATACAATTTCACACACACACACACACACACACAACTTATAAATAATGCTTTTTTTGCTTGTAGTCAACACGAATCTGCTTTCACAACACAAATGCATGACAGTTTGTAATATTTTACATTTTGGCAAAGTCGTGGCAAATCTGTACAATCTTATTCATACATTTTCCTACAACCTGCTCATTCTCCACTGAGGGTTTGCTTTAAGTTTACAGGTTCATGCTTACATTTATTTTTTATTAAAAATAATATGTTTTTATGTAGTATGAAAGTTCAATTTCATAAAATACATTTTTGTATGAAAAAGGCACATGACATTGATTTAAAATTAATTAATATAATCTAAAAAAATGTCAGGGTGGTACAACTCCTGATTTAATAAATTAAAAAAAAAAATTGATGAGAAACATGTAGTTTGACATTTTTTATTACTATTTCTTGGAATAGAAATGATTTTTTAACAAATTTTTAAAGTTTAAAAACCTTTTGTCATGTGGTCCAACCAACTAGCATAAAAACAAACAAAACTGGAAATTTCAACATAGAGAAGACCCCTATAGATCCTCATGTGTCAAGGTCAATAAGTCTTTTAAAATATCAGATAATTGGACCTTGCAAGGTTAGTTCAGGATGTAAAATGTCATGTGGTATGACTCCTCAAAATGTAATGATTTAATAATTCATGATATTTTATATTTACCTTGAAAAATACATTTTAATTTTTTTTTTAAATAGTAATCAAGATCCACTCACATGTATTCAAGATGTAAGGAAAGTTTGGTACTTTTACTTCATATTACACCACGTGACATAAAATGGTGTAAATGTTTTTCAGAACCACTTGAAACCATCATATTCATTAGCCTGTGTGGCCTACGTGACATTATCTGCATAGAAAAGTTTCAGGGCAGAGCTTGTTGATGGAAGATTGCTATTAATCTTTTTTGCAATATTGTGCACTGATGAATTGTGCACAATAAGACCAGTAATGTGCATTAAGAACATAAAGTCACTTCTGATTAATAATGTCTTGGCTCAGTTAAACTAGTTCTTTGGCCAATGTAATCTTGCTCTTATTTTTTTAGGATGTAAATATTCTGGCACAGATGCATTTAACAATAAATGTGACCCTGGACCACAAAACCAGTCATAAGGGTCAGTTTTTTTGAAACTTATACAGGTGCATCTCAATAAATTAGAATGTCATGGAAAACTTAATTTATTTCAGTAATTCAACTCAAATTGTGAAACTCGTGTATTAAATAAATTCAGTGCACACAGGCTGAAGTAATTTAAGTCTTTGGTTCTTTTAATTGTGATGATTTAGGCTCACATTTAACAAAAACCCACCAATTCATCTCAACAAATTAGAATATGGTGACATGCCAATCAGCTAATCAACTCAAAACACCTGCAAAGGTTTCCTGAGCCTTCAAAATGGTCTCTCAGTTTGGTTCACTAGACTACACAATCATGGGGAAGACTGCTGATCTGACAGTTGTCCAGAAGACAATCACCCTTCACAAGGAGGGTAAGCCACAGACATTCATTGCCAAAGAAGCTGGCTGTTCACAGAGTGCTGTATCTAAGCATGTTAACAGAAAGTTGAGTGGAAGGAAAAAGATGCACAACCAACCGAGAGAACCGCAGCCTTATGAGGATTGTCAAGCAAAATCGAATTTAAAGAATTTGGGTGAACTTCACAAGGAATGGACTGAAGCTGGGGTCAAGGCATCAAGAGCCACCACACACAGACGTGTCAAGGAATTTGGCTACAGTTGTCGTATTACTCTTGTTAAGCCACTCCTGAACCACAGACAACGTCAGAGGCGTCTTACCTGGGCTAAGGAGAAGAAGAACTGGACTGTTGCCCAGTGGTCCAAAGTCCTCTTTTCAGATGAGAGCAAGTTTTGTATTTCATTTGGAAACCAAGGTCCTAGAGTCTGGAGGAAGGGTGGAGAAGCTCATAGCCCAAGTTGCATGAAGTCCAGTGTTAAGTTTCCACAGTCTGTGATGATTTGGGGTGCAATGTCATCTGCTGTGTTGGTCCATTGTGTTTTTTGAAAACCAATGTCACTGCACCCGTTTACCAAGAAATTTTGGAGCACTTCATGCTTCCTTCTGCTGACCAGCTTTTTAAAGATGCTGATTTCATTTTCCAGCAGGATTTGGCACCTGCCCACACTGCCAAAAGCACCAAAAGTTGGTTAAATGACCATGGTGTTGGTGTGCTTGACTGGCCAGCAAACTCACCAGACCTGAACCCCATAGAGAATCTGTGGGGTATTGTCAAGAGGAAAATGAGAAACAAGAGACCAAAAAATGCAGATGAGCTGAAGGCCACTGTCAAAGAAACCTGGGCTTCCATACCCTCTCAGCAGTGCCACAAACTGATCACCTCCATGCCACACCGAATTGAGGCAGTAATTAAAGCAAAAGGAGCCCCTACCAAGTACTGAGTACATATACAGTAAATGAACATACTTTCCAGAAGGCCAACAATTCACTAAAAATGTTTTTTTTTGTTATTGGTCTTATGAAGTATTCTAATTTGTTGAGATAGTGAATTGGTGGGTTTTTGTTAAATGTGAGCATAAAGCATCACAATTAAAAGAACCAAAGACTTAAACTACTTCAGTCTGTGTGCATTGAATTTATTTAATACACGAGTTTCACAATTTGAGTTGAATTACTGAAATAAATGAACTTTTCCACGGCATTCTAATTTATTGAGATGCACCTGTACATGATTTATATATGAAAGCTGAATAAATAAGCTTTCCATTGATGTATGGTTTGTTAGGATAGGACAATATTTGGCCGAGATACAACTATTTGAAAATCTGGAATCTGAGGGTGCAAAAAAATACATAAAAACTGAGAAAATCACCTTTAAAGTTGTCCAAATGAAGTTCTTAGCAATGCATATTACTAATCAAAAATTAAGTTTTTATATATTTACAGTAGGAAATTAACAAAATATCTTCATGGAACATGATCTTTACTTAATATCCTAATGATTTTTGGCATCCAAGGAAAATCGATAATTTTGACTTACTGTATACAATGTATTTTTGGCTATTGCTACAAATATACCTGTGGTACCTAAGACTGGTTTTGTAGTCCAGGGTCACAAATAGTGATGCAGGAGTTACACTGTATGATTGACTTATAATAGTATAGTTAAGTGAATAAAATGAAGACCGTGCAGAAGGTCAAGTGTTTATGACTACAAGACCTTACATCTTAAAGATAAACATTAATAGTCATGATGAGATATGACTTTTTGTTGTTTCATAGGGATTATTGCGGAGTTGATAAAGCCAAAGTTGTCTTTCTAAACCAGATCTTGTGCCATATATAACTTAAATCTGTGCACCTTTAAAAGTAATCCATCAATGTCTGGTCTAAAAGAGAGTAGACTATGAAAATAGGGCAGTTTCTCTGTTAGATTTCCTAAAGTCATAGACATTGAGGTTTGGCTGCTGAACAAGAGGTATCATGAGATAACCAACAAGACATGCATGAATCTACTATCTGAACCTGAAAATGTTCAAGTCATGATTGGTTAATGATTGATCGTTCACCCATGCTTTGTGTTGTAGCAGGTCTCTAAAGAAGTGCATGGTTATCACCTGAATTAAAAGATAGTGGCAAAAATTCAGGCAGTTTACTTGGTGATAGACTCAAGAATGATATTTTGACAATCTCAGTGGCTATTGCTTTGATTTAGTTGTTAGTAAATCTTACATTTAAGCCTACCCAGCAGTCAAAATCATGTTTGGCTAAAAGTTCAGTTCAATTCAAGTTTATTTGTATAGCGATTTTCACCATACAAATTGTTGCAAAGCAGCTTTACAGAAAATGCAAGTTTCTACATTATATTTAGGAGTAGGTTATTAGTGATACAGTAAAAAACATGCAGTTAGATAAATTACATGTAATCAAACAGAGGGTGAACACTATTAACTGCAATGATTATTTGTTGCGATCTCAAGTGTTCGGTCATCTCAGATCTTTGTAAGGGTTGGATCCGGATTGAGGCTTGTGTGATTCCAAGTTGCCTCGGGATGTGAGTCCCGTGGCAGAAACACAGAAGCAAACAGAGACAAAATTAGCGTAGCTGCTGTTCCAACCAAACAAAAGAATGATAATGTGCATTTGATCAGATATAGCTGATGTAAAAGGTTATGAGATGCATTATGTGAATGCTTGGCTAAAAAGATGTGTTTTTAATCTAGATTTAAACAGAGAGAGTGTGTCTGAACACCAAACTTTATCAGGAAGGCTATTCCAGAGTTTGGGAGCCAAATGTGAAAAAGATCTATCTCCTTTAGTGGCCTTTAGTTAATAGCATAGTTAATACCAACAGTCCAGAGTTTTGTGACCTTAGCATGATAGGAGACTAGTTAGGTACACAGGAGCTAAACCATTAAGGACCTTAAGTAAGTAGTAATATTTTGTAATTGATGCAGAACTTAATAGGTAGCAAGTGTAGAGACTGTAAAATTGGAGTAATATGATCATATTTTCTTGACCTGGTAAGGACTCTAGCAGCTGCATTTTGGACTATCTGTAGCTTGTTTATTGAAGCTGCAGGACAACCACGTAGCAGTGCATTACAATAGTCCAGTCTAGAGGTCATGAATGCATGAACTAGCTTTTCTGCATCAGAAACAGGTAACATGTTCTGTAGCTTGGCAATGTTTCTAAGATGAAAGAATGCTGTTTTTGTAATATTAGAAATATGATTTTCAAAAGACAAGTTGCTGTCTAATATAACACCCAAATTTTTGACTGTAGAGTAAGTAGCAGTACATCTGTCTAGATGCAAATTGTAATCTAAGAGATTCTGTGAACTGTTTTTTGGTCCAATAAGTAATATCTGAATTTCTGTCTTAACTGTCTTATCTGAATTTAATAGGAGAAAATTATTTGTCATCCAATCTTTTATATTTTTAACACACTCTGTTAGCTTAGGATGGCTTGAGACTGAGTAAATCATGGGGTAATTTTCATTTTTTTTGGGTGAATTATCTTTTTAGTTGACTCAGTGAATCCCAATAATTAAGATGCAGATGACGTGGCTGCTGAAATGTCCTTTCATTGTTTACAGGAACCCAGTCTCTCACTTGCTATACACCTGCTATACAAGTTAATTATTAATGATTCTCAGTCTCAGATTTTTGACAACTCTAAGTCACAAATACACTTTTATAAGGTCACACCCATCTCTAGATGCACATATATAAGTGAACACATGCACATGCATATACGGTCACACACCTGCAGGTGAGCGTCTGATCCAGGTGTCTTTACCGTCTTGTCAGAGAGGGATTCAGTGTTTTGTTCCACTGGCCCTTCAAACATCAGCAAAATGGGTGAAGATTATTTTGGATTCTCTTGGACTCGCAATGAGAACAGAAAAAATGTCACCATACATATTAACAATCCAGCGGACATCTCAGTGATTGTTATATATTTTCTGGTGATTCTGGCTGTGGGAATATGGGTAAGTGGTCAGTAATTTCTATCCACCTGTAAAAGACTTTTCTACCATTGATTGACTTGTGAATTGTTAACCTTGCATCAACATATAAATGTAATGAACATATAACTGGCTGTATGAGATAAGTCTGAAGACAGAATGATGGTGGTGACTAATTTTGCAGAAAGTAATAATGTATACATAATGCATTTTTGCAAGTTGTTTTCCAAAAAAATGCTAAAATCCTTTAGAAAAAGTTTTTTTTTTTCAGATATAATAAAATATAATTTAATACATTTTTGCAAGTTTAAAAAAAAAAAAAAAAATCTAAAATCCTTCCGAAAAATTAACTGTTCCAATGATGTATATTTACAATTTTTTAGAAATTATTTTACTAAATTGTTTACAAATTAGTCTTATTGAGGGCATTGGCATTTCTGGGATTTCTTGATAACACCATATTTTTCTACCTGTATTTGCACATCTGAAATCCATTTCATTTTGAAACCTCTTGAGAAAATTCAAACATATTTAATCAAACAACAAATAAAGCCATTGAACACCAATCCATTAACCTTTGAGTCCACAAATGTGGTGTGTTATTATTATGAAATTTGTCTGATCCTGCAGATATGATGTCATGCATAAAGTCACATACAATTTTGTCTAATAATTTTCATATCCAGAACTCTATATATGCTGAATTTAATGGCTCTTTCTTTGCAAAGGCAATGGTACGGACCAATCGAGCCACAGTGGGAGGCTTTTTCCTGGCTGGCAGAAGTATGGTGTGGTGGCCAGTAAGTAAATGGACCAAAATGGAGGATGACTGTACTTTAAACCTTAAAAGATTTTATTTTGTACTCAAAATGTAATGGACATAGACGAAATGACATTGCTTTATCATATACTACATCAATAGTGATCAATCAGTGTGGCAATGTGCTACGCATTTATATCTGTGCTGATTATGTATCAATAGCATGATGAGTGATTTCGCATTATCACAGATATTGCATGACAATGAACCTAACTGCCCCTTCATTTCAGAACATTGATATCATGATAGGGTGAATTAAATCATTTATGGGGCCATAATGCACTGATGCCAGATTGCTCATGCAGTTTTTATGGAGCTATCAAACTTTGGTCAATGCTAGTTATCACCTCATATGAAAATTTTAAAGGTTTTCATTTGTTATGAAGTTTATTGTTCTAATCTTTATTGTTTGAATTACACCTCAGGCTGTGTAGAAGCAGAGGTTTTTATAGCTTATCATTATGGTGATTGCCAGATACAGTCAAACAGTAGACAGAGTTAATACCCAGGAGAAAAAGAAGTACTCTTAAATGTATTAAAAATGAGGGTAACACTTTATAATAACGTTCAGTTGTAAGTCATTTTTGAGTGATTAGTTAATGATGAACTAATAATTTACAAAACATTCATAAGCAATTAATAAGTGATATGCTAATAATTTGTGTATGTTTTGTTAATTCATCTACAGGTCATTTACAAGTAATTAGTTTATGATGAACTAATCATTAACAAAACATGACCATGTGTTCATAGATGATTAATAAGTGATATGTTAATATTTGTATCTCTGTTTTGTAGATTAAGTTATAAATCATTTACAAGTGATTAGATGATGATGAACTAATCATTTACAAAACATGACTATACATTCACAAATGATGAAGTAATATGCTAACGATTTACAAATCTTAATTAAAAGTTATCTTTAAAAAATAGCATCATGAAATAATCAAACAGATCCTTAATGTTTAATAGTTACAAGTTGATATATTATTAATCACTTATAAATCATTGAAATGTCAACATTGTACTATTATCTCGATAAACATTAGAAATCATTTACAAAGCTTTCTGCATCCCCTAATCTAAAGTGTAAACTACTCATCACTTGTAAATGTGTTACACATCATTTGTAGGTCTTTCTTACCTGTTACAAATGATCTGTAGGTGTATACAAGGCATTTAACACTTTCTGCATCCCCTAATCTAAAGTGTAAACTACTCATCACTTGTAAATGTGTTACACATCATTTGTAGGTCTTTCTTACCTGTTACAAATGATCTGTAGGTGTATACAAGGCATTTAACACTTTCTGCATCCCCTAATCTAAAGTGTAAACTACTCATCACTTGTAAATGTGTTACACATCATTTGTAGGTCTTTCTTACCTGTTACAAATGATCTGTAGGTGTATACAAGGCATTTAACACTTTCTGCATCCCCTAATCTAAAGTGTAAACTACTCATCACTTGTAAATGGTTTACAAACTTTATGGTTTCCAGTTGTGTGAGCATAAATATATATACACACACAAACAACCTATAACCAGAAGGTTTAAGAAATATGCTAAAATGCAATACTTTTGTGACATTTCAGTGCATTTACAGAATACATACCTATTTTACTGTTATTTAAAAAATATTTTATGTTTACTTTGTGTTAGAACATAAAATGATTTAGCTTTTAATGGGTTTAAAGTATATGCATCTTATTTATGAACATATGCTTCAGCCTGCTTTTCAAAAGTAAGATCTTAATTTTTTTTAACAATACAATTTATAAAGTATATTAATTGACTCACACATTGTACATTACAGCTATAAAATATGCGAGTGCATTCTTATATTGTATCAACTTACGTATTAGAAATCTAATTTTGGAGGGACATGCATTGTCAGATTTCATTAAAATATCTGTTTTTGTTTTGAAGATGAACGAAAGCCTTAAAGGGTTTTGAATACCATGAAGGTGAGAACTTGACAGAATTTAGAATTTTTATTTTTGGGTGAACTATTAAATTAAATAGAATATTCAGTGTAACTTTATTTTACCCAACTTTTTTTATTTTCCTGACTACAATACCAGCTCCCGCTTTCTGCAAACAAGTAAATAGTTGCTTAAAAAGTGCGCCTGTCGAAGTTGAAGCAAACACAGACAGATGAAGATACTGCCTGCAGAAATAATTCTTCTTGATGGTAAGTTTTTTACTAGCCATTTGTACTAACTTTAAGCTCACTTCTGAGTTTTTCCTGGTGGATAGTGCTGTAGGGCTGCAATAAACGATTATTTTGATAAACGGTTAATCTAACGATTTTTCCAGCGATTAATCGTCGATTATCTCACCAATTAATCAGTAGGCTTTGTTCTATTATTCTGCTTGTACGATTAGTTAAAATATTGAGTTACACATATTCTAGCTAATAATTAAAACAAGGTAATCACTTCAGCTTTGAAATAAATGTCAAATGTCAAACATTGCTATTGTACAATTACAATTAATTTTTACAATACAAATAAATATATTTGGTGCACAAAATGAGATGACAGATAGAGAAGCTTTCTCATTCACCATAAAGATTTTATCATCAGCTAACTCCACACTGGAGAGCTGCTTAATAACAGAAAATCAAGTTGTAATAGTAACTGAAAGTAGTAACTTTTTTTCACGTTTAGTACTGTAAAGCTGCTTGCTTTAAATCAATCTATTGTATAAAGCACTATATAAATGAATGTGACTGGAGCACATATTGCAGAGCTGGTGCAAACTTATCCACATCACTATTATCAGATGCTATCTTAACTGCTGTTTTCTCACTTGTCATTTTTGCTGTTCGTTTATTTCGTCATTGAAGGGAAAGCGCACAGGCAATATTTACATATTCCTCTAAACGCCGCTCTCAGCAGCAGTTCAGCTGGTTCATTCAAGTTTGATAGCTTTATTGCCTTTTTGTTTGTTTTCTAATATATCTTTCTAATTAGGTATAGGTTTAAAGATTAAACTGTAAAAAGGGATGCTTTTATGAGAGAAGAAATCAGGCTGAGAAGGTTTTGGTTATATTACCTACCAGGTACTCATTGTACTGTCATTTTATATACATATATATATATATATATATGTATGTATATATTTCTTTGTGAAATATTAATTAAAATTTGTTGTTTTCAGATCAGCTGCTGTTGTAATAAAAGACAAACTGAAGTCAGATCAACACCTCTGTTGTAGAGGTTTTTATATCTGACATAATGGAGGATGAAAAAAAACAATAAAAATATGAAAACAATATCAGTGACTTTGGGCTTGAACTCTGTTTACTGTAAGCAGTGTTGTTGGGCCTCTTCTAACCTTATGTTCAGTGTAACAGAGTGCTGTATAGTGATGACAGACAAGAGGATAAAAATGGACGCTCATGTTGTGGTGGCTTCCGCCTTCTCTATGAAGAATCACTCTTGAGATCTTGGGGTTTTGATGCCAGAAAATAGACTTTATTTCAAAAAGAGGATAAAGCCGAGACATCTCCTGCAGGAAAGATCTCCAGAATCTTTTCTGTCTCTTCTTTAAATAGTTTTTCCTCTAGGCGTGTTCTATACATTTCATACATATGTGTTTTACCTTTTTTGGCTGTTTCGCTTATACATACAATTTGATTCCTCCCTAGGGAGAAGGGGCTCCAA